>JANPWX010000252.1:0-35239 GCA_024734555.1 Trochalopteron elliotii
GATTAAAGTCAACATTTAATCCAACTGTGGACAGTTGACTTTAGGAAAAAAAACAAAAGGCCTGTTGACAGAGACAAATACTTAAAATTACTTTTATTATTATTTACTCAAAGAACACATATTTGGAAGCACAAAAATAGAGAAGAACAAGATTCACCAAATCCTGTAGAACACAAAGCGTACAGACACTTCAACTTGAGTCTATTTCTGGCATTTCATTTATTTTCGGTGTGTGATACATAAAAAACCCAAATGTGCATGTTGACTGTGGCATTCATTGCATACAGATGACTTCCCCTCCAAGGAACATCTTGGATGTAGTTACATTTGGCTCTCTGGGAGGACTTTTTTTTTATATCTCCTTTCCCAAGCAGCTGTTCACATTGCACTTTTAAGGCCCGTCCCTGCCAGCACTCAGAACTGCACTGGAACTCCTCACCTGTACGTGGCACAGCCTAATCCTTCTCAGATACTGAAATAAATAAAGGAGCAGAGGAGGTGAGGCAGAAACTCCAGCAGCCCTGCTGGGATGATGCCATGGGAGGACAGGAAGGTTTCACACACAGCAGCTCACACACAGCAGCTCTCTGACGTGCATTTACTGCGAGACTGATCCAGGGCTGTGGAAAACAGGACGAGAAGAACTTTTTACCAAGCAGCATGGCAAAAAAAAAGACAAGTTTTCCTCTTAAACACTTAAAGGCTATGCTATATCTTCTGTGCTCTGAAAACTATGCACTCCTTTGGCTGGAATTGCTTTAGCCAGGAGTGTGGTAATGTATCTTAGCAACAGCGGCAAGGGGGAAGACTTACTGTACTGTAAAAGAATTAAAACAAAATGCACATAGCTGCTGACTGTTCTAAATACATCCCTACCACTCTGAGGGGGTGTTCAATTATACTCCTGATTACCTTTCACATTCCCTCTTCCAAAGGGGTGGGGGCATTTCTCCAGTTTTCAGCTCGCCCATGAAGAGCCCCAAGCATTTTAATTCCCCTTTGGCTTCAGCTGCCACTAGGCAGGCCCCTACAATGCAGCCTGTCACTATCCCAGCCACGTTAGGAAAAGCCATTACTGCAGCACCCCGGAGATAACCTCTTTGTGTGAGCCTGGCTGCCACTCCCTCAGGTGTTCAGCTGCCATCAGCCCACAGCAGCATTTTCCCTCTGTCTGCAGCAGGTGAGACTGAGATAGACCAGGGCTGCAATATCTCACCTTCCCACTTGTCAGGCAAATAGCTTTGTGCAGCAGGGGAACTTTGCACGATCTCACCTCTTGCCAAGGTGTGTGGTTTCCCACAAGCACAACAACCTCCTGGAGAGGAAGCTTCATTTACAACCTCTCCTCCAGTCCCCAGCCAGGCCAAGGTCCTTGCAGGTTTCCCCTGCAGCATTTTGCTTCTTGCAGAGAGCTCCACCAGCCAAGACAGGGTCTGCATCCCCCTCCTGCCGTGGATGGAGGAGGAAAAGCATCCAGCTGCACCAGAAGCACTGAACTGATCCTAGAGAGGCCCTACAAAGTGAGCACAAGGGCTCCAGATTGGAGGTGACGGAGCCAGAAAACAGCAGTGAAAAAATGTGAGAACACCTCTCTTCCTTCAGCAAGGGAAGGTGGCCTCCCACTTCCTTTTAAAGGATTGTCCTCTTCAAGCAACTGTGACAAATGGCTATAGTTAACAGCCTTACCCGAGTATCCTTCCCCCAAACAGGCTGCTCAGCCTGCCCAGGAATGAACGCTGTCTACCTCGTAGTGAAAGTTCATTTAACACCTGTGAGACACCTGGAAATCCCGCAGACGATTACTCCAGCTCAAGGAAGGGGAAGGGGAAGCTCTTTCGGTTTACTCTGGCAGGGGAGGGACCTCAGTCCGCACAGACCGGGCACAGATTTACACACAGGGAGAGACCAGGTGGCTGCCTAGGACAGCAAATTGATCAGGGGACACCGAGAGAACACATAACTTAAACTGGAGATTTTTCAACTTTATCCACAACCGGAGACGGGGGGAAGAGCCAGAAACAACCACAGAGTGACTCTGCTTAGACCTGCCCAGTGTCACATTTCAAGGTTTTCGGACGATCCGCTCCATCCAGCGATCCGTCAGGCACTGTCATTACTCCAGAGATGTCGAGACTAATTCCACCCTAAGTGTTCCCATCTTTCAAAAGGCCGCACTTGACTGCCGTCATTAATTCCGTGCATGATGAAGACATTTAAAGCCTCGCCTGCTCCCTCAAGCAGACGCCTTGCGTGCCTCGCTCCTGCCGGCGCAGCAGATGAATTTCCACACGCACACGAACACACACACGCCCGCTCCTCACACCACGTGAACCGGCACACGGGGACACGCTCCCGCATCCCCGAGTGACCCCGCATCCCCATCCCCACCTCCCCCTGCCCCACCACAGCCTCGGCTCCCGATGGGAGCGGCTCCCCACGGAGGCTGCAGGAGCCCGGAGCCCCGGGCAGCCCCGGCACGGCTCCGGGAGGGGAGCGGAGCTGCGGGTCCCCTCTCCGCCGCTCTGCCTTTAAAGCTTTCGGAAAGTTTTGTCCCCACCGTGCCGTCAGGCTCCGCAAGCGGGGCTGCGGGCAGAGCTGAACCCTTCAAGCCGGGAAGTTTCTCCCGTGGGCGCTGGGTCGGAGCAACTTTTCCCCGCACGGCCCCGGGGGCCCCGGGCGTCCGGCTGCCCCGGGGGCCGTGCGGGAGAAACGCAAGGAGGAGCTCGCTTCGGGGGAGGGGGAGATGCAGCCGGGGCGTGAGTAAGCCGCTCCCTTCTCCTTCCTCCTCCTCCTCCTCCTCCTCCTCCTCCCCCCTCGGCTGCTCCAGTCTGGCAGCCAGGCGGCCGCTGCCTCCGGCCGGAGCCGCCGCACTTGGGAAGCGTCTCCCGGCCCCGGCGGTGCTGCCGGGATGGGGACGCCTCTGGCGGCTCCCGGATTGCTGCTGCTGCTGCTCCTGGCCGGCACCGCGGGGCTCTGCCGGGCTCTCTTCTCCCTTCGTCTCCGGGTGTCCCACCCCGCCGCCCCCGCCGGGTCCCCGCCCGCCCCGGTGGTGCTGAGGCCGGCCAGCGCCAGCCGGCAGCAGGAGGATGCCCCGGGGGCTGCGGACGGCTTGGCCTTGGCCTCGGATCCCGGCGGTAGCCTCAACTTTTTAGCCATGGTGGAGAACCTTCAGGGCGACTCCGGCCGCGGCTACTACCTGGAGATGCTGATCGGGACCCCGCCGCAGGCGGTAGGAGCGGGCCGGGGGCTGCGGGCCGGGGGCGCTGGGAGGGATGGGGAGGAGGGGGCCGAACTTGTCCTGGGGTGGGAGCGACTCCGACGCAACTTTGTCCCGGTGCTCGGCGCTGGCGCCTCCTCCCCTTCCCCTTTCTCCCCCTCCTTTCCCGGGAGACGGGGCCGGTGCCCGGGAGCGGCAGCGCCGACTGTCCCCGACCCGCAGGGACGGCAGAAGGGAGAGAAGCATCCCCCGGCTGCCCTGTCCTGCCCCTGCTCGGGAAATCCGCGGATCTGCTCCCCAGGCTTTCTTTTTAGGCTGTGTCACGGCGCTCGGATCCGAAGCGAGTTGCTCTGCCAGTCGAACTGACCGTGTTTTAGAGACAGAGGGTGCTTTTTTTATTTTTCTTTGCTTTTTTAAGCTGCTCTGCGTCGTGATTGGGTGCTTCGGTAGATCTTCCCGGTGCTCCCGGGAGAATCGCTCGGCATCTTCCTGCTAAACTAAGTGATGGCTGGGCACAGCCAGCCCCTTCTGTCGGGAATCCATGGGTTGCTCATTATAACGGGGCAAAGAACGTGTGTTCTGAATATTGTTTTCAGATACTGAATATTGTTTTCAGATACTGAATATTGTTTTCCGATAAACCGTGTTGCCTTGGATCTTCCCTCTCTGCCTCCACCAGTGCGGCTGAAGTTTGTTTCGGGGTGGTTTTTTTTGCCGTGTAGTTGCTCTTTCATCTGTGTCATGAGATCCCAGGAGGAGCGGTGCTGGTGGGGATGACTAGTCAGCTGAGTGGGGATTAATTTCCTGAGAGCCCTCGGGGCTTTCCTTCTGAACTTTGTGTTTGCTTCAGGAGTTTGTCCTTAGGTTCCCAGTGTAGACAGAAAAAAAAAAAATCTTTATTCTTCTGCTTAACTCCCCTACGTAATAAAAAGCCAATGAATGCCAAAAGGCACAGCCAATGGGGAGTGTTCAGCCGTCATTGCATTTTTGGACACCTGTGAGCTCTTTCTTTTCTTGCCCGTCGAATGTGAGAGGATTGGCCACATCATCTCTCTAATCAAAAGGTATCACGCTGGGATCAATACAGGCATTGAGAAAGGCTGGCATTGTTTTAGGATCAATAAACAGAGATCTTTAAAAAAACAATCTTAAGTATGTCTGACGTATCAAGGTGTGGCCCAGTAGCCATAGAGGCCATGAAATAATTTTTCCTCCGTGTTGAGTGATGCATATTTGACTCGTTCTGTTAGTGTGGTGTGGTGTGTGCTTCATAACTTCAGGGAACATTCAAACATTCACTATTGGCTTCTGCCATAATCGAGGCACCAGATTTGATTGGACTAATCACCCAATTCAGCATGTCTTAGATGAAAAAAAATAACTTCAGGTAGGAAAAGTGACTATCAGGCATATTATCTCCTTACATGTCTAGAAGGATTCTGAAATTGGAAGAAATGGAGAAGGAAAAATGTGACAGGCCTTTAATAATGTGACTGGAGGTCTAAGAGGGAGAAATGTGCTGCCCTCAGTACACCCAGAGGCTTCACTTATGCTTAACAGCTCGTATCACTTGTATTACAGGTGATAGAAGGTTTTCAGCTAGACTTGCCTCTGATTTTTTTTTTCCACATGAAAAAAAACATGCTTCGAATCTGATTGCGAAGCTTTTACTATTTTGAACTAGTTCTGACTTCTTGCAAAGTTGATTATTTTAAAGACTACCATTGGTTTAACACATATGAGGTTTTATTCACAAGTAGACGCGCTGAGGTTGTAAGTAAGGTTATAAATGCTTGTTTCCCAAATCAGATCTTGGTGTGTAATGACTCAGTGGAGTGCAGTTAGAATTTATTCTGTACTTTTGATGAGGATGAATTTGTTATCTCATTCCCTGCCTGAAACCAGAAGACTTAAAGATCACAAATGTACTTGCTGTTTTTCTGCTTTGCAACGAGTAGTATAAAGCTACAAAACTGCTACTGTTGAATGTTTCACATGCTGCTACTAAAAGAAAGTGCCTGGATAGTGCCAAGCGTTGGATTGTGTTAAGCTCCTTGGGCAAGTCGTTGCTGGAGCTGGGAGTGGGCTGTGCATGATGGTGTAGAAAAGGAAAATCTTTTCCTGATTTAAACGCTCCTCCCAGCCTGACTTCACGTCAGAAGCTGCGCTGCAAAGCAATGCTTGGACACTTTCCTTTGCTCTTGCACCCCTCCAGCTGGGGGTTTCCCAGCTCCCTGGCCCAGGCAGGCCTGTCCCAGGAGTGCCAGCCCAGAGGGCAGGAGTGTCCTGATATTTTGCCAAGGAGGAAGGAGGATGCTGGCAGTGCCGGAGCAGCGTGGCCGCGCTCTCGGAGCAGGAAGGTGGATGGCACAGCTGCTGCTCTGCTGGAGCAGAGAGGGGATGGGGAAATGCTCACAGGGTGGTGCTGGACCCTGTGACCATGACCAAATAGCAGGCTGTGAGAAGAGGAGCCAGATTTGATGTCATGGTTGCAGCAGTGTTGGTGCCCAGTGACTTTGGGTGCGCGTGCATCAAAGTGTTGGAAGCTGCTGTGCCAGAATGGGGAATGAACATTTGTGAAAGGCTTCAGCACTACAGAGCCTGCTTTACTGCTCAGCTGCATTTTTAGAAAATTTTTCCCTTTTTAATTTATGTTCTTGGAAGGAAGCTACTATGACAGAATTTCGTTTTTCAGGTCATTTAAGGCATACATTTTGGCTTTCGTTCCAGTTCTGATTTGTCATATAGCAGATAAACACAGCACAGAGCTGCGATTCACAATGGCAGTTCTGAAACACTTGTTCTGATGGTACAAAAATAGAGCAGCTGTGTGAAGTCAAAATTTATTTTATTTCCAAGACAGGAAACTTCAGTGCAGTCAATCCAGTTTTGCAAGGTGTTTGCAGCCAAAGTGTTTCTGATCATTTCCAGTTTTATGATACAGTATCCTTCCTAATCCTATCAGATCCCCAGACCAGCTACCAGGTTGGTGTCAAATGTTATTACTCCCACTAATTCTTATTCATTCACATGTAGACCTACTTAAGAATTATGTGAAAGGTGAAAACAGTCTATTGTATTGAAGGGTGTGATGTATTTGTCCTTTCTTTCACGGATGTATAATAATGTACACATAATAATGTGTCCTCTTCCTGATGGATTATGTGCTTTATACCTGTCTTCTTCCAATTCCTGATTTAAATAAGAGGTGGCAAGAGCCCAATATGAATTGTGTTCAATGTTCTTAGTATTTCTTTAAATAATCTGATGGAATTCCTTTGCTCTATCTTTTATTATTTTGCCTACCCTCAGATTATAAGCACTGTCAGAAATCGAATCAATGATAATTTAGGGGTTTTTGCTATCTTCACTGTAGCTCTCTTCATATTAATTTTGTCTCTCCTACAAGCTTTTGACCAAAAGAATAGTCAAACTCTTAAAAAAAATCTCATGTTTTTCACAGCTTTCTCGAAGTCCATCTGGACTGCATTAAATGTTTGCAGGGACAGTACCATTGCTTCATCTTGCCTCTTGTACAAGGTGGTGGTAGTCCTGCTGATCCCACTGCATTTCCAAGCTGTGTTTTTATGGAGAACAGGTAAATGTTATTCTTGCAACATCTCTGTGAAAGAGAGGCAGGGTGTGTGGCACCTGAGAGCTCCAGTTCTGATTAAGGACAGAAAGATCCAACTTGTGCTCTGAATGCCACAGCTCCTTCCTTTCAGTGTCAGTTTTTCATTGTTCGTGGAGAGGCTTTTATATGTCTGCTGTTTATCCTAATGGCAGTTTGTTCTGTGCACGAGCAAAAACCCCTTCTATAAACTTGCTCCCAAGTTTTAAGGTCGTGGTGGATGTTGGGTCTAACGGCCTCTGCTGCAAAACACAAACTTCAGTTCCCACATAATTGGTGGGAGGTTATCTTCCCTTCCATTTCTTCCAGCTATTAAAGAAGGGAGTGATAAAGAAGGATATGTATTAAGTACCTCTAGTGTGTCATGGACTCAGAATTTATGGCTTCGTGTTTTGAAGGTGATGTACACACACATTAACAAGTTCTGAACTTGCAGCCATTATTCCTTAATTGGTGGTAGCTCTCATTCCCTGAGTGTTGGAAGGAATGGAGATGTAAGGAAAGATTCAATTGCTGTTATAATCTGATTTCTGGTGCTGTGCTGTTCCCCAACAAGCTCAGCTCTGCTTTCTTAATTTTGCTGAAAAAGGGGCTCACTGCCTTTCTAGATACAAGGAGTTTTAAAGTGTGATCTTTCTTTGTTCAAATATCAGAAGGCAGGTTCCATCTCAAGTCTCTCTTTCTGTCTCTTTTTTTCTTTTTTTTTAACAATTACTAAGGTCTTTTGTATTTATTTTTGAGTTCTTTATGAAAGCTGAAAAAACAAAAGGCTGAGAAGCAAAAACAAGTTCTGTGGTACATTGGAGTGTTTTGAGGTGGCAGTGTCAAAATCCCTCTAGATCTCTCTAGTGGAAATAGTAGTGAAATGTAAAATATTCCTGGTTTTGAATGGTGATTTGAGTCAATTTTGGTTGTTGTTGTTGTTGGATGCCTGCAAAATAAAAAGGATGAGGACCTGGCAGTTGTAATTCAGGACTAATACAGTGAATGGCTGTGGCCTGGTGGGCTGTGATGTGTTTATGACCCAAGACAAGCAAGCAAACATACCAGGTTTGGGTTGACCAAAAAGTGCCTGCCATTACAAATTAGCATTCTAGCACCTTCTTCTATCCAAAATTAGCCCTGGAAAAAAGGGACTGTGTGGATGTGGTAGAGCCTGTACTCTAGAAATAACCCAAAATACGAGTGCTAATTACACTGAATGGAAGAGGCTCACTGTGATCATTCCTCAGGCTATGCTCCTCTCCCAGAGTTAGGGATTACAGCCCCACTAACTGTGCCTTTAAAGGTGCTTTCTCCTCTTCAGAGAAGTGATGGAAGCTTTGTTGTTGAGGGTCTCTGGTTGTGGCAATCCTGAATTCACATCCTGGTGGGTCAGGGCAAAAGAGCTGTTGTGAGGAACAGGGGTGGTGGAAATAGGTGTCAGGCTCATATTTTTTACCTTTACACTTTGCATTTTGTTTCTTATCAAGGAAAATGCATCAGTTAAATCTGAAAAGAGGAAAGTATAGGGCAAGCAAATAACTGTTTTGGCTGAATAAAGTGTAAATTAGTTTTGGGATTTGAGGTAGAAATGACATGAAAATGAAACAGTGGATGAAAGAAAGCCTGAGTGGAATTTCCATGTGTTTGGTTCATTTGGATTACTAAGGAAGAAATCTTTCTCTTCTTGTTTGGGTTTTTGTTTTGTGAGGGTTTTTTTTCCCTTTCTCCCTCCTCTCTAACTAGAGGACTGTGAGCTCTAGGGATTGCATCTGGCAAGACTGATTTAAAAGCCACTACACCTTGCAGGGGTCTTTATTTTCTTGAAGAGCACTTATGACTTCGAGTATACATGAGGACACCTCAGGCTATTACATTGCCTCCACATATTATTATCTTTGAAATTTCCTCACTCAGAATAAGTGAAACGAGTCTGACCTGAAGTGTTGTCTGGTCATTGTCAAGCACAGCTCTGTTTGAAAGAGGAAGCTGGTGCAGTGGCTCCCACGTGTGCCTCTCCAGCGTGAGTCGGACAGACCTCTCTCCCCCTTTTCCTACTGCCTGCAAAATACAGATTTAATTGTGCAAACAACTCGTGTAAATAAGTGAAGGAACTTGTTGCTTCTATTTCAGCATAGATTAGGGCTTGAGATCAAATCTTCAAAGTAAAGGAGGCAGCTCTCAGCTGCCTTTAAAAAAGGAAGTGTTTTTTCCTGCTATTGACAGGCCTGTCCTACCACTTGCTGCTTTCCAGCCTGGGTTTGCTCTGTAGATCCAAGCTGGTGAAGCAAACACAGAACATGTTCTAGGGTCACTTTTGCATCTGAATTTGTATCCATCAGCTCAAAGAACTTCAGGTAGCCCAGGACAGGATAGATGTTGCTTAGATAGATCTTACTTTCCTTTCTGCATGTGCCTCCATCACAGCCTGCGGCGCGACTGGATCGCAGTGTTGAGGAACTGGGCTGGCAGGACCCAGCTCACTGGGGCTGGTAACAGCCCAGCTGAGAGAAGAACCTCAGCACGAGCAACCCACTGTGCTTTCCCCTTGACTTGGAACACTCAGAGAGCTCCTCCACCTCTGGCAGCACCTGAGAGAGCTTGAGTCTGCACCAACACCCAGCTTTGGTTTCGCTGCGGTAGCACCTGCAGCGCAGCGAGGGATGCAGCAGCCTGGGATCACCTGAGAGCCTCACCAAGGAGCTCTGAAAACCTCTCCCCTTTAGGGTGAAAGTTTGCCCACAGCAGCTGCTGCTGCCCACAGGCCCAGCCTGTTAAGCAGCCCTGCTCCAGGAGGGGCTGTCCCATGGACTTTCGGCCGTGCACGTCCCAGAGCAGCCACGTAGCAAAGTCAGCCCTGGAGCCTCCAGAGAGCCTCGGGCCAGAGTCAATGTTTGCTCCCTCTTTTGCCAAAGGCTGATAAAATAGCACCTTTTCCCCCCTGTTCTCACTCCTCCCTCAGAGTTCTTCCCTCATTCTTTGTTTTGCTTGTCTTTCCTACTGCCCTGGCTGCCTTTTTTATGTCTAAGAGTATTTTACAGGGAGGGCAGCTGGGGACAAATGTTCTAGACTTTTATTTTGGGGTTTTTTTTCAGAGTCCTTCTCTAGCAGATGAAACCTGTGGGGTGTCATGGGGAGGGGATTTGAGGAAAACAACCTAGATGGGGGAAAATGATCTTATTTGAGTGAAAATTACAATTCACTGAATACAATTAATGTGTCATAATTAGGCCCTTTTGAAGGGAATCTGTTAAGACAGTAATTGCACTCTGTAATCCTTTTTTCCCCCTACTGCTGCTTACTAATAATTTGATATTGTGAAAAACAAATTACTTGTAGATTTTGTCCTCTTTGCTCAGCTTGCGAGTACTAAAATTAGTTGGTTTTATTTAGCTTTATGGTTGGCATACTTTTGTACCTATTTACTAGCAAAAGCTGCTGTTAAGCTTGATTGCATGTGTTCAGGGAAAATGCAGGTCTCACATCCTAGTCTGGTGTTATTTTAAAAGGGGAAAGGTATTAATGCTGCAGTAACACTTGGTAAGCTTCTCCTCCCTAAATACAGAGAAGAATCCATCCTTAGGGATTCAAGACTCCAAAACTGGCATTTTTTGCTTTAAAGAAAAAGACAAGACAACTCAAGAACTGAGAGTCACCTTTCCACTTGAGGGAGGGATTAAAGGCCAGCTCCTGCCATTTGACAGGGGAAAAATAATTGGATGCTTTTGGCAGCCATCTCTCAGATAATTCCTTGATATTTGTGAGTGGATCTGCCTGTGAGAGTGGCTCTTAGAAGAGCACCTTGGACCCCACCTAGTGCTCAGGCTCAGGTCAGGGCCAAATGTGAGAATTTTTTCACCACCCAGGCTCTTTCTGCTTTCTACTTTGCTTCCACAAGAAGCCTCATGCCAGAGGAGATCAGGATTTGGGGTTTCTGCAGGAACAAAAGGCTTACCTGCTTTGTCATCACATGGAAGCTTGGGTCCTGTATGTGCCAGCTTGGAAATTTTATTGTGGCGTTCGGGGAGAAAAGAATTTGAAGAATGCCATTGGCAGCAATAGTTTTGGCATAGAAAATAAAATACTGGGATGTTTTGTTTTGACTGCAGGATTTGGATCTGTTTTCAAAATTGTGACTTCGTGAAATCTTGAGGGAGGTTTTTTCCTCACTTTTTTTTTTTTTTCTGTGTAAATGAAAACTTTACTTCCAAAATTTCATTATGATACCTGTTGATACGGAAACCTTGACTGTCAGTGTCTGCACTATAAGAAATTAACAGTTGTGGCATCTTTTCAAGGCCAGGTTGGATGAGGTTTTTAGCAACCTGGTCTAGTGGAAGGTTCCCTGCCCATGGCAGGGGGTTGGAACAAGATGATTTTTGAGGTCCCTCCCAACCCAAACCATTCCATGATTCTATGATTTAAGCCAGAGCTTGAGCTATTCAGGGCAGTACTACTGTGCTGCTTAAGCATGGTCTGGAAAGGCTGTGCTTTTATTCACTGTGCTGCCTGGTAGATGTCTGCTAGAGGAAAGAGTGAAGTGTGAGGCGTGTCAGAAAATGATTCATCAATCCTACCTTTCTCTGTGCCTAAAGAGATTTTTATTTAATTCATTCATTTTTTTTCTCAGCGACTCTTGGGTTGCAAATCAGACAGAGGAGTTCAAAGGTGGTCACACTTCCCAAAAGTCTGGGAGCTGCTGGAGCAGTGTAACATCTGATGCAGTCACAGTGCTTCAGCTTAACTGTCAGAGAATAATCTTCTCATTACTTCTCAGGAGCAAAGTCCTTCAGGGGATAACACAAACATTTCACATGATCCAAAGTGCCAGTTTTTTGCATTTGAACTGCTGAGATAATGTAGGGGGTGGGGAAAGTTTACAAAATTTCTCAGGAGCTGTGGTTATAAACGCTGGTGTGTGCTACATGTTCCAGCTAAAATTAACTTTTATTTGCACTCTGCTGACCCTTCAGGTTTACCTTGAATGACCTTTGGCCACTGGCAAATGACCAGATGCCAGTGGGTGCTACCTGCAGCTGTTTGTTCAGGTTTGGGAGCTTTTCTCCATGGCAGGTGTGCACAGCAGCATTTGCTGTTGCTGGTGGGCAAAATTCCACAATTCCAGTGCCCTGAGCACCATCAGCTCCAGTGGTATGAATAGAATGGTTTGGGTCAATAAGGACCTTCAAGACCATCCAATTCCAGCTCCCATCACACAGAGAGAGATGTAACCCCTGGCCAGAGTAGAAGGAAGCTTGTTCCTACACTGGGATTGTTGCTGTGTGGAGGAATGGATTGTTGGGAGCTGTCTGACGTGTGCTGTTATGGTGTGTCCTGGCTGACTTTATCAACCCCAGAGCATAACAAAGTCCTTTAACTTCCTGCCCTACAAACTCAATCTGGTATCTGGAAATGAAGCTGTGTTCCTGCATGCCTCTGCGTTCTCCTGTGTAATCAGGATTTTTATAGTGGAACTTGGTTAACAATTGTAATGATGTATGAGCCACGGGCAAAGCTGGTTCATTTCCCAGAGCTGCTGCCTCCCCAGTATTAGCCAGGGGAAAGAGTAAAGTATGAATGTTTGAGGAGAGAGAGAAATAAATGACTCCAAAAGCAGGGGAACAACAGTGCTGCTTTCAAAAAAAGGGATTTTTTTTTTTTTAAATATCTTATTTCACTTGAGAATCAAAACTGCCTTTTAAATTCTCCTGCCGAATTTTTAAGTAAAAACATTAGAACAAATATTAATAAAAAGCTTGATTCTTATTTTTAATAAATCAAACAGCATTATGACATTGCTTAACAGCTTTTTTTTTTCCTTTTCTTCTTTTTTTTCCCCCCAATCAAATAGTCCTTCCTGCTAATATGGAGTGGAAAGCTGTTTTCTGTTTGTGCCTTTGAACTCCCTTGTATAATTCCAAGGAACACCCATGATGACAATCAAACTCTGCTTGGCAATATCCTAAATAGGTCAGGTGCAATGGGGAGCAAAAGCCTTCCATCTGTTGTATTCCCTTTATTAATTGCCAGGGAAATAAAACCACTGGAGTTACATCACCTTGTTTGTGCTCTGGGACCTGGGACTGCCTGTGCACATTCCTGTGGCCACAAAAGATGGCATGGAGCAGTGGGAAGCTGCCTGGCCCCACACTTTTTCCCCAGAGGTGTGGCACAACTTTTCTAACAGGAAACATGATCAGAACAACCAAATTCCAGTCTTTGTTCCTGACATAGATGAGCTCATGAGGTTTATCCTGATCTTTCCTTCCTTCCCTTCCTGCACTGGCAGTTCCAGTCATGTCCCTTTACCATCCTACCAGCCCCAGTAGGTGTGTGAAAGTGTGGGATGGTGGCTGTTCCTGGGCAGAAAGGGAGGAAAGAGGTGGGAGCTGCTCTGACAGGTGAGGAAGAGGTGGTTCAAGGTAGTTCAGAGGGTGGGATTGCCCTTTTCAGGCTGACACAACCCAGATCTCGTGTTAAATAAAATCTGGCAGTGCTGCAAATCAGGCAACTTGAAGAACAAGTCGTGGCATTTTTATAGCAGAGGTCATGCCTTGAAGTGCAGGGAGTTCAGAGCTGGCTTTCCAAGGTGTGTGCTTGTTTATTCACCTCTCCATACCCAACTATCCTGGCTCATCCAGGGGTCTCACTGGGTGAGCATGGGAATGTCTGTACTTCCCTGGCCTCCAGGAGGGACAGGCTGCTTTCAGAGCCCTGAACAGCAGCAAGCTGGGTGTTCCCTTGGCATCATATCCATTGACTTCCATGGTTTGGGAAGGCTGGTTGTTCACTGTTGTGGTGTGTGGAGAGTGAAAACCTGCAGGTTTTTCTTGTCTTCTTTTCTGTTGTTAGAGCTGGGATTAAATGCTTGAGAGATGCAGTTTGTGTTCAGACTCAGATGTTTATTAATTCTTATCTATGTTACAGTCTCACAAGTTGTGAGTTCTAGCTAGCAAAGTGAAAAATGGCTCTGTCTCTAACTTTTTCCAAGGTCTTTTAAGCAGAAATTGTCCAATTAAGAAATGGCACCTAAATTATTTTTATTTTTAACCCAATAACCAAACACCCGTGGTCCACAATGTGGAATTTTCTATCCAGTTACAAGAAATCACCCAAACCCAGAAAGAAGAAGGTGATAAAGAAGGACTCAGCCTCTGCCCTAAAACCTCCATCTTGCTTTATATATATTACTATATTCTAAACCCTTAAACTCTGAGTTTTCCACCTGGTGATACAACGCGCTTCTATTCAAACTACACACCCACAATCCCAGTGCTGTCACTCAATTTTGGAAGCCTTTTCCATGGCCTCAGGTCAAATGCAGTGTTTTCATGAGGGTCAGTGCCTGTCTGCACAGAAAGCCTGAAATTCTCAGTGCCCGGAGTTCCAACAAAAACCCAGGGAAAACTTGCTCACTTTGGGTTTGTTACAGCGTTTTAGGAGAACAGACAGGAAAATGTCTCTAAGCATTCCGTGTCCTTGAAGAGAAGCACTAAGAAAACCTGAGGAGGAATTCCTGAAAGCTGCAGGAAGTGCAGCCAGAAGGATGCTCTAATGAGTGGTGCCCCACAGTGTGGGGATGGAAGTGCTGCTGGGAAGAAGAGCTCATTCCAGGGAGAACGGATAGACCTGATGAGTCAGGAGTGTCCTGCTTTCACCTCTCCTCCTCACAGCTCTCCACGCTTTGAAAAACCTTTGCTAACAAACACTCGTCTCCAAAACCAACATCTTGGCAGAGGAGGAGGGGGGGGAAACCTGGAAAGAATCGTGTCACTACAAGAGCGAGGTGAAAGGAGGAGGAGAGGTAAGAGATCAGACCTGGCATGCAGCCCTCTGAAAAATCTGATTTTTCTCACTGCTGTCCTGCGAGTTTCATTTTCTTTCTCTTTGCCTCTGAAATACAGCCTTATGCAAAATTACTCACTGCCTTCAAAGCACAGAATTATGGAATGGCTTGGGTTGGAAGAGAACTTCAAGATCATCCCATTCCACCCCTGCCATGGGCAGGGACACCTTCCACTGTCCCAGGCTGCTCCAAGCCCCAGTGTCCAACCTGGCCTTGGGCACTGCCAGGGATCCAGGGGCAGCCAAAACTTCTCAGGGCACCCTGTGCCCACCCTCACAGGGAGGTTTTCCCTAATATCCCACCTAACCCTACTCTCTTTCAGTTTGAAGCCATTCCCCATGTTCTTGTAAATAGTCTCTCTAAGAAACAACACAAAACAAAACAAAACAAAACAAAACAAAACAAAACAAAACAAACCCTTCTTAAGTATTGAAGGAGCAGCTTTGGCACTTGGTTTCACATCTCCAGTGCAATTGAAAGCTGGGATCTTATTTAAAATTGAGTCTGAAATTCAGATCTTTGGTGTGAAGGAGACCTTTGAAAGAAATTAGGAATACAGGAATGGGACTGAACCTCTCCTGCAGGGTTTCTGCCTGCTGCTGAGGGACAAGGGGACTGTGGTGTCTTTGGCAGAAAGGAGATTACCAAAAAACAGCACTAGGGATGCCTCCTAGCCTAAGCTCAAGAGCATTAGGAATGGGCTTCATTCCCCTGATGAATTTTTTTATTTCCAGATGGCACAGAAAACATGGGCAATGACTCACCTACAGGGTGAGGAAGGTTTAAGGATTAGTCACTTCAAGCCTTCTTGAGTTTGCCTGGCATGGCTTGGCTCTGTACATATGTATAAAACTGTTTTGGTCTTACTGCAGTTGGAGGGTTGTTGATTTGGTTTCAAAACAAGCTTTTTTGGTTGTTGTTGTTGTTCTGCAGGACTTCTGAAGCTGGGTAGAGAAGAAGAGTTAAAAATGCCTTTTTTTTATTTTATTTGACAGCAGTTTCTCCGAGTCTAATGAGCAATAGAGGGAAAGAAAAGAACGACCTGACAAAATAAATTGGAAGCTAATTTTGGAGAGCAAAAGCCTTGGAAAATTGAAATTCTGAACTGAATGCAGCTCCTAACTGTAATCATTCACTGGGTATAATACATTAATGTAGGCTTACTGATTTCATTTTCTTAACCCAAGGAAAAAAAAATAAAAAAAGGGCAAAAAGCCCTCCTTAATATTATATTCTGAAAGGTAATGTAGTAGCATGATTTCTCCTTTTTTTTTTTTCTTTTGACTCTGTTGAAAAACCCAACCTCTAAAATTATTTGACACGATTATACTTTCTAAAAAGATCATGCCCTGAGTAGTGCTGGTGAGCAGAACAGCCACAGCAGACATTTAACCTCAGACAGAGCCATGTTTGCTGTGGAGCTCTCCCCCTCCTCAGGTCCTCCTACAGCATCCTTAGCTCCATCTGATGTGCCTGGCCATTGTCCCAAAGAGCTCAAACTCCTGCTGGACACTGCCCAGCAGGCCTGCCCTGTGGTGGTGACACTCTGTGGTTTCCAAGGGAGAAGGAGTTTTATGCTGAGAAGGAGCCTCTGAAATGGGTAATGCCATTCACAAGCACACTTCCAAGAGTTAAGCTCTTTTTAGCTATGGAATTATTGACTTGATAGCTGTCTCTCCAGCACCTTAAGTCACCCTGTTCTCCAGGGAGGGAGGGGTGAGCTCTGGATGAGACTCTTGCTAATTTGGAACGTGGCACAGGGCTTAGACTTAGCCTGTCTCTAAACCAAGGCTGCGTGGGCACTGGGATTCCTCTCGAGGCTTGCAGTTAAATCTGAGAGTTGCTCCCAGTGGCATTTGGCTTACAGCCTCCCTGTCTCGTCAGTGCTGTGCTGTAATTACCAGAAAATTGATTAATTTAGTTCCTTTACACCTACTAACAGGTGGAAACAGGCTTTTGGATTTAACAAGAGCTTTGTGTGCACTTAGCTGATGTCTCATGCATTTGTTCTTGAATTTCAGAGTGTTTGTGGGGGTTTTGTTAATCCTCCATTTATCTAGGCACTCATTATCTTTCCACTCAAGAACATGTGTGGTAAAAGTACAGCAAATATACAGATTTTCCTCACTCAACTTTGGGAGGGTTTCTGCTGCTCTCAGTAAGCCCTAACTTCTATTTGTGGCTACCTTGGGGAAGGCTGATGAAGGCACCTCTTGGTTTCCATGCAACCCCTGAAAAGTTTGGCTCCCTGGGGGTCTCTGTGGCACCCCTACATCTGTTAAAAGACTATCACACTTTTCCTTCATCTCCTCAAGCCATTTAAAGCCTTATTTACAGGTGATTTTTTTTCTAGACCTCTAGATTATTGTTGCTACTCTCTAATTAGTCCAGATTTTCCTTAAAACCCAGTGCTTAGAGCAGAGCTGCAGCTGGTTTATGTGAATACAGGATTGCTTCACACACATGGTTTTGTCTGCTGTAGGGTGTAAGGTGGGAGAGAGACTCGTATCTGGGGGGAGAAAAAATAAAAAAGAAGGAAAAAAGGTTAATCTTTTCTGAAAAGGCAACGAGACAAAATTGCTACGATTCACACAGCTCTAAGATAAGCAAGTAATGGCTCATGTTCAACAGCAAAGCATGTTCATATAGCATGAATAGGATGGATGTGTTGTATGATAAATCTAGACACAGCAAATAAATTTCAGCCTGAAAAATAAGATAGCACATGAGATGGCATGTGCAGAAAGAATGCTAATGTTTAGGGAACCGAGGGCACTGGCAGGAAGGAGAGCGTAGAAATGAAGAATAGATATTTTGTTTTGTTACCAGGATTGATTGGCTGGCTATTTTTTTTGTCTTTAAACCATAATAGCCTTCCCTTATTGTCAAAATGATAATATATATAAAGCACTTCCTGTAATATTTTTCTTCAAAATGACTATTCATCAGTCCCACAGTCAGATGCTCATATTTCAACTCACAATTTAGTTTAGCAAGTTTATACTTCAGAGCAATCTGTCATTTTAGCATTTGTGTTTTTTATACAAATCTCCACTACAGAAGCATGCAGTGCTCTTAAGCACGGAGAGATTGGCTAATCCAGATAGTACTTTGTAATCTCCTGGCACAGAAAGAGATTGTTGCTTTTCAGGCAGGAAAAAAGAAATACTCCTTCCAGTCTAGCAGTGCAGATCATGGAGAGATTGAGGAGAAAAACTCTTGGTCTTCTGCTGGGCCCAGTGAGGGTGTGAGAGTTTGGGAATAGATGCTTTAAGTGGCTGGGGAGGAGAGTGGATGTGAAAGTCATAAATGTGAAGGCAGCAAATGTAAATCCCAGGTCTTGGCACCATGTGGGAATGGGGTGAGGGGAATGGCAGCAAAAGCCAAATATTCTCTGGAGAGCTTGGTCTGCCGCTGCCACTCATTCTCCTGTTAACTCCCCAGACTACAAACACAGCACAGTTTCTGTGACAGACTTCTGCTGTTGTTGTGAGAGCAGGAATTATCTTTGGTGATAAACTTGACCTTCTGGTTTGCCCATGTTTTCGTGCAGCAATAAATCACCTTTCTTTTCATCCCTGGAGCTGCAGCAAAATGTGGGCACCACCTGCTGAACAAACATCATTAGAAAATTAATCTCACTCTTTTTTTCCCCCTTTCCTCACAATGTCTCTCTTATCTTGGCTGCATGGGTGAACCCTTCTTGTGACCATGGGAGGGGTTTTTTTGGAGGTAGGAGCAGATGGGTCTGTTTTCTCTGGTGAGGTGACCTCACTCAGGGCAACACGGGAGATATTTCTCCTGGACTTGGTGTAAACTGTAGATCTCCCTTTCTTCTCCTCCTCCTCCTTCTTCTCCTCCCCCAAGGTGAATTATGATTCTATCCAAGCTGCAGAGGCTCATTGGGCTTTGGGGTGAGGTGTTCCTCCAGTGCAGGGACTGCTTGTGAGCAATGAGAAATGGGAGAGTCCATCCCTGCCCCAGTGTTCATGGGCAGTGTGCCAGTCCAACAAATTTACCTATTTTTATTTTCAGTCTTACCTTTTAAACAAAGTACATCTTATTCTGCAAGCAGAAATCTGTCTTTGTGGAGACTTTTCAAGTTTATGTCTGACTTTGCAGTCCTCTGCATCTAGAAATGCTTCCAAAAATTTCTCTTAACTCATCTTTTAAATTGCTTTTATTTCTGCATCTTCAGAGGAACAGATGAAGAATCTATATTAAAGCCTAGCCTTCTGATACTTTTTTTTTTTTTTATTAGAAAGTAGGCTGTTAAATGCTAACTCTAAGTAACACAGGGGAGAAAAAAACCATACAGCATGTCTGTGTTTAAAAAGCCACTGTATATTGTAACATTACTAATTTGTAGAAACAAATTGCTGAAATAACCTGACTGACAGTCAGTGCCAATAATAACACGTAATAACTGTGGGCAAACACAGCATATAGTTATTGGTGTTTTCTTTTTAGTGTGATGGTTGTAAGCAATTCTTGCCAGATGGGCTGATAATGTAATTAGGAATCGTTGTGTTAAATGAGGCAGCATTTAAATTGCCAACTAATTTTCCTATCTATTAACCAGCTTGAAAAAAGAAGAGCTGTTACCCAAATGATTTCTAGCTGCTAATCCTTAACAAGAAGCAGCACTTCTTTGAACCTTTTTTTTTTTTAAGCACTGTCTAGCAGATGATTTTCTGGAGGGTTTATTATGTGTGGGACAAAATGAAAAAGAGAATTAAGAGATGGTACAAGCTCAGGGGTGAGATGGGGTGGACTTCTACGTCTGCGTTGTGATGTGTGGTAACAGCTCCTGAGCAGGTAATGGGATGATTCCTATTTCTGGTCTCTGCAAGGGGATAAAAACTTTTCTTACTTTGTCATAGTTCACTGTGTGGCATGCTCCAGCAAGCAGAGTAGAATTACAAGCCCTGTTTTAAGTGGGTGCTTTGGGAGAGAACATGAAAGCATGGCAGGACAAGGTTTTGAGTGGCACATGAATGTTACTGGTGTGGAATGGTTGTGCTCTTTACTGAGGACAAGAAAAAAGGGAAAAGAAAGAGGTGCCCTTGGGTCGAGTTAAAATCCCAGAGGAGGTATGATGGCTTGTAGTTTTCATCATGAAAAGAGATACCATTAGATATTAGGGAAAAATTCTTCCTTCAGCAGGGTGCCCAGAGATCCCTGGATCCCTGGCAGTGCCCAAGGCCAGGTTGGACATTGGGGCTTGGAGCAGCCTGGGACAGTGGAAGGTGTCCCTGCCCATGGCAGGGGTGGAATGGGATGATCTTTGTGGTTCTTTCCAACCCAAACCATTCTGATATCCTGTGAATTCTTACAGAGCCAGCTTCTTTGCTCTGCTGCCTTGTGAAGGAAGCTATCAATTATCATTAAAGTTTTGACTGAACCCCAGAGTAAATGTCAGGCTGAATGAGATTTTTTACTGTATTTATGGCCCTATGTGTGCAAATCCTATTCCTTTTCTTTCCTCACTCCCTATGCTTCAGCTGAAGCAGGAATGAAGAGCCAAATACATTTTTTGCAGTCTGACTTCTCTACAGAATCATGGAACAGTTGAGGCTGGGAAAGACCTTTCAGATCAAGTCCAACCATCAACCCAGCACCACCACCATGCTCACTAATAAACTATGTTCTCAAGTGCCATATCCACATGGTTTTTTAACAGTTCCAGGGATGATGACTTCTCTGCTTCCCTGGTCAGTGTGGTCAAGTGCTTTACAACAATTTCCACGGAAAAATTGTCCCTGATATCCAACCTAAACCTCCCCTGGTGCAGCTTGAGG
This sequence comes from Trochalopteron elliotii, assembly GCA_024734555.1. NCBI lineage: Eukaryota > Metazoa > Chordata > Aves > Passeriformes > Leiothrichidae > Trochalopteron > Trochalopteron elliotii. The sequence goes on from JANPWX010000252.1 coordinate 20,478, forward strand.
CCACTCCCCCTCACCCTGTCACTTGTTACCTGGGAGAAAAGACTGACACCAGCTCACTCCAGCCTCCTTCCAGTTGTAGAAAGTTAACTTGTTCCAGTGGTGGAACTTTATTGCTTGACCTAAAAGGATTGATCAGACCTGTGAACTTAAAAAAAAAGGTGGATTTTTCTGTGGACCAGTCTTTTAGTGGGGGGGATGAAGAGTATCCCTGGTTCAGTGTGGGTGACTTGAGGAATCACATCAAAAGCAACAGGTTTGCAGGCAAGCCCTGAGATTTCACACCTGGAAAAGGCTGTGGATGGTCAATCATGCAGACAGCTGCCTCAAATAAATCCATTTCGCGCTTTCAGCCTGTGGGATTTGTTTTGTATATTTTTTCTGGAAGCTACCAAAACCTCCCAACCTCAAACTAAAACAGGGAAGAGAAACTTCTATAAAATTTGAGCAGGGTGTGTACCAGAACAGAGGCAACTTCTGTCCCAGCTAAGGGATGCAAGCAACCTCTATGCAACAAAAAATGAATGATTGCTGCTCTCACTTTCCCTAGAAAATGTGAAGGAAGTCACTTTCTGAATGCATGGTGGGTAACTGCAAATTGTTTTATGCCAGGCAGTTAAATGAGGCATGAATAACAACCTGTCTAGTGTGGATGTGTCATATTGACATCACCTGCTGTACCAGGGCAGGTGCCTGAACCACAGACAGAGCTTTTCTGAGTGAAAAATAGGCAAATTTTGTTATTTTCTGATAGCAAAATAGAACAATATTTAGCAATGGAAGGCTTAAAAATATTAAAGACATAGTGGTTAGTTAAATTATTGAAGCTGAGTAGCATGCAGTAAGTGATATTTGATGCTGGTGCTGAATCAAGCACTGGAAAGTTTAAGGGATCCTTGAAATATTGACAAAGTGTTTGACTTCCAGTTGAAAGAAATCATTAGGACTGGGGATTTTTTTTAGTGTCTCCACCCCTTCAGAGTAGAAAAAAATGTAAAATGCATGACCTCCGAGGCTTCTGCTTTCAGTGTTCATGACTTTCAGTTTGGATTTGCTTCTCTTTATAACCACAAATTTATGGCATATAGATAGTGTCAGATTCCCTCTGTGAGTTCATCATGGTAGAGCTGGATGTTCCTGTCTTGCTTACTGTAAAATAGGGATCTTTATGAGCCTCTTGTTAATAATGACAACACTATTTGCATATAGGAAATGCAGACAGCAAAATAATCTCCAGTTATTTTACTAGGAGCAGATTTCATGTCCCACAGTTGTGGTTAAGGTGACCTTCAAGGGGAAGAAACAATTTAGTGCATTTTCTCTCAGAGTCTGTTGTGTAGGCCTGAAATTGAGCTTGGAAACCACAAAAAAAACCACCAGGAAAACCCAAAAATGGTTTTGCTTCTTCCAAAAGCAAAAGGAAAGTAGTTTTTCATTGGTTTTAATGCTAATAACTAATCTAAACCCACTCCGTCATTCTGAAGCCATTCCCTGTGTCCTGTCCCTGCAGCCCTTGGGAATTGTCTCTCTCCAGGTTTCCTGGGGCTCCTTCAGGCCCTGCAAGGCCACCCTGAGCTCAGCCCAAAGCTTCTCCTGTCCAGGCTGAACAATGCCAGCTGTGCCAGCCTTTCCTCCCAGCAGAGCTGCTCCATCCCTCTGCTCATCCTGGAGCCTCCTCTGGACTCTCTCCTTGAGCTCCACGTCCTCCCTGTGCTGGGCCCCAGGGCTGGGGCAGCTCTGCAGGTGGGGCCTCACCTGAGCAGGGCACAAGGGTGATGCCTCAGGAAGGCTGACCTGGAACAGAGACGGGACAGAGCTGGAGAATAAAGTAGATAGTTATTAAAAGGCCTTTAAGGATACACCTTGGGCAGGACAAGAGCCTGACCAGGGCTACACCCAAGGTGGACCCAAAATGGTCACAAAATGGCTGACCAATCACGAGGTCTTAGATTTTTATAAGTTTTGGTCCATTTGTATATTGGGGTTTAATTGTCCAATTACAGCTTCAGGATATGAGGTCCCATCCTTCTTGTTCCTCCCTCCAGCCCACCCTTGTTTGTGCTTTTGGGCCTGAAAGTTGTCCTTGGTCTCCAGCAGGAAAAGGATTTGTTTTGTTTCCCTACACTGTGAAGCAAGCTGACTAACACTGAATGTGAGGCTCAGAACTGCACCCTTAGGCAGCACAGAATCTGAAAAACATGAAAGCTAAAACTTAAGGGCATCAGGGGCAGACCCCTCACCTCTGCCCACACCGCTTTGAATGCAGCCAAGGACACTTTTGGCTTTCTGGGCTGCAGGTTGACATTGCTGGGACATGCCCAACCTCTCACCCACCCAAGCACCCCCAAGTCTTTCTCAGCAGGGCTGCTCTCTGTTGAGTTTTATCTTCTTTTTTCCAGGGTCGGGATTAAATGCACGAGAGAGTATTTCTTGTTCAGGCTCCGGTGTTTATTAATTCTTGTCTACATTACAGTTGAAATGAACGGGCAAGGAGACTCGCTCCTTTTTAATGCCTTTATTAAGATCAGCTCTAGGTGGGGGCTCAGGGGACTGTGCACACCACCACTGCTCCCGATGAGCGACGCAGGTGAGGAGACAATCAGTTTTTCCACAGGGCAGATCTGGAGCTTCCTCCTCACAAGCCTCCCTGGAAGACACTGGCTCATTGGAAAGTCTAGGGGAGTCCTGTGTAGAAGATACTTTTGAAGTTATGGTGACAAGATGGAACCCAGCTCTGATTGGTGTGAGGTTCTCCATGGTTCCGCTGACTTAGAGTGGTTATTTTTAGTTTTTGGTTTTGTGTTGGCTCGTTGTTTTTAAGGGGTTTTATGTCCGAATAGTGTTCCGTGAGCACTTGAAGCTTTTTTATTTGCATGTCGGGTGGAGCCATTGGTTGCCCTGTGGTTGCTATGCAGGGAGCAGCAGGGGCAGTTCGAGGAAGGGATACACTTACAAAGAATTAACATTTGACAGACAAAACATTTAGGGAAGGTATTTCCAATAAACTTTTGAGATAAACGGTACTTAACAGAGAAAAGCTTTACCACAGGCAAGGCAAACAGTATCCAACTGAACTCAGAAACCGGCACTTTGTTTCTTACGCAGTCTCACAAACCATGAGTTGTACAGCACTTCTAGCTAACAAACTAAAAATGGAGTGGTATCTGTCTCTCTACAAGGCCTTTTAAGGATAAACTGTCCAATTAAGAAATGACACCTAAATTATTTTTACTTTTAACCCAATAACCAACCACCCGTGGCCCGCAATGCAGACTTTTCTACCCAATTACAAAATACCACCCAAACCCATGAAGAAGAAGGTGGAAAGAAGGACTTAGCCTACATACTAAAGCCTCCATCTTGCTTTATATATATATTACTATATTCTAAAACCTTAAATTCTAAGTTTTCCACCATGTGATTATTACACACTTCTATTCAAACTCCACACCCACAATCCCAGTGCTGTCACTCAATTTTGGAAGCCTCTTCCAAGGCCTCAGGTCAAATACAGTGTTTGCTTGGGGGACAGTGCCTGCCAGCACAGAAAGTCTAAAATTCTCAGTGCCAGGGTTCCAACAGCTCTCTGTGGTTGTGTAAGACAGGACAGGATGGACAACCCTGGACTGTAGCTCCTTCAGTGGCTACCTTGTGACTCTCCAGAGCTTTCCCCAAGCTGCCCCAGCAGCTCCATGAGCCTGGCAGGAATGAAACAGTGGAGACAACGTGAAAGTGGCCCTTAATAGGACTAAAGAAAACTCAGACCCGAAGGGTAGCCAGGAGAGAAAGGGAACTCAGTAAGTTATAACCCACCCCGAAATGAGCTGCTAATCACTGGCGCTATTGTGAGGGCTACAATAAATCAGTGTCTACCCCGCATCTCATTATGCACAAACTTGTGGATAGAGAATGTCAGCCTCAATAGCATCTGTCATGTGAGCTCTGCTGTGTCCGAGTGGGCTGCAGCTTGCAGGGTTAGCCAGCTTTTGTGCTCTCCCTCTTTCTTTGTGGGGGCTATCTGTTTTCTTCTGGAAATCTTGGTTCGCTCCGTCCTGTGGGTAGTAAATTCGCCCTTTCCTTCCACGGTTGGTGAATTCCGTGATGATAACATTGTATTTAAGGTGCTGGGGGGGTAAAATATCTTTCATGTGTGTCATATTTAGTGATTTTTGCTTGGTTTTGGTTGGTTTGTTTGTGGATTTTTTTTTTCTTTCCCCCCAAGTCCTCCTCCGTGTACACTGCCATGCATATCACTGAGGCTAAGGCAACACCTACATGTATTTATGCAGCTGATGTATAGTGCCCATTACTCAAACATCACAGACTACCTCAGAAAGGCTAATTAATTTAAGCCCTGCAGCACCCCTTTGAGGCAAATGTTGTCGGTCCTGATAGATGCACGCACACGGTGGAGCTGCTCTTTGTTGTTTATTTTTAATATGATTTCTATGCCAGAGAAAGGGGGGGAAACGAATAGTTCGTATTTTGTTGGTTAGTTGAAAAAAATGTTAGGCTTTTGATATCATTGAAATGAAGGATGTAGCAAACTTTGGATTCTATTGCAGTGCCTCAGAGGTTCTTATTTTCTTTTAAAGCCCCAGCTCCTGGAGCCAAGTGAACTTGTGGATGTCCTTTTGTTTTCAGATGTCTCTGTCTAGCTTGTGTGGTTGCAAAATAAATTTTAATGTATTGTCTTTGCTTAATCTAAAATCCGGGATGCAGCGAGGCACTTGGCTAAGGTTGTTGGTTTGTTTCTTTTTAGTCTTAAAAATTCTGCAAGATTAGGGCTGGGAATACCAATGTTAGAGTGTGCCTGCAGAATTCTCAGAAATTACTGGTTGGTTTTGTGTTCTTGTTTAAATTTCAGAGTTCCTCAGTCCCATACTATATTAAAAGGGTGAAACAAGGGTAACGTCACCTCCCTCCTCCTCCATGAGCAAACCAAAGATGTTTTTTAAACATTGACTCACACTTTTTGTCTACACTCAATCTTATTAGAGAAGGATTCAGCACATCTTTTTCAAATGCTTTATCCTCCTTTGTGTTTACACTCATTTCTGAGCTCAGCCCTTTTTCTCCACTTCCTTTGTCAGCACCTAAGTTGTTTACCTGGTTTCTCTCTTGCCCTTCCCGTTGTAGATGCCAAGCTACATCACATCAGGAGAGATGGGGACTTCCAAAGGGGCTGGTTTGGGCTAAATTTAGGCTATGGGCAACCAAACCTTCATGTCTCACTCCCTCCTACAGGAAAATTCTTAATTTTTTAATATTTTTCTGGGGAGCAGGTGTTTTAAACAAATCTGAGACCGTGTGGTCACCAAAGAAGGGAATCACCCTTTTCTGGTATCCATTTGAGTAGCAGTCTGATATGGCAGATTGCTACTTTTTCTTGGTGTCTGTAGGTGAGGAACCTGATCTGATTTGCATCACAGCCCTGTAGCTTTGCCCGGGAGGCCAGGGAAACATCCAGCCTGGAGCAGAGGAAAAGTGTGACCATTGCTTTTGGGAGCAGCAAAGTCTCTGGCTGACTTAAACTTATCATTTAATGGCTCTGTACCAAATGTAGTTTCCAGGTGTCATTGAAAGAAGTTTTCCAGCATGTGTCTGCACTTTCAGCTTTACCATTGTGCAGCTGTGATGGACCAGCCTGGTTACCTGAGCTAGATGGGGAAAGGAGGTGTCCCATTTTGTCCATGTGGCAATTTTCAGCCTAAATCACCCCCCAAATTAACCAAACTAATGGCCCCCTCTTAGGCCACCTTCCAATCACGTCGCTAATAAATTTGCCATCCTCATTTTTAAAGGTGGTAAAGGCTGTGGAAGGTTGCTGCTGCTCAGGATGAACTGGGCATTGCTCCTATGTTTTCCAATCCACGAGGCAGCTTCGTGCTTCTGCTTATTTCTGACCAGACCTGCACTCAGGTCCTACCTTGAAATCTCATAAGCTCAAAGACAAACAGGGCTTTAAGCAGTCCATAACTCAAGCCTGTGCTCTGGACAGGTTGCCAAGACTCATGGTTTGGGCCAAAAGAAATTGGAGATGATCAGGAATTCATCTGCTGTGCAAATGTGGGCTTGGGCCAAAAAGAAATTTGAGATGATCAGGAATTCATCTGCTGTGCAAATGTGGGCTTGGCGAGTTCTCCCCCTTCCAGGAACAGGACTATTTTAAAGCATTTCAGCCTGATCAGCTGTTTTGGATGGGCTGCAGCAGCATATCTTTCCCAAAAGTGACACTAAATTTATTTCTCAGGGCAATGCTCACCATGACTTTAAAACTGAAGGTAGTTTAGACAAAAACTGCAATGATTTTTGTTGTTGTTGTCGTTCATTTGTTTAACTGGTTATGCAAATCGCCTCTCCTTTCTCTTTTTTGTTGTTTTTGGCAGTTAAATATTCTGGTTGATACTGGGAGCAGCAATTTTGCTGTAGCAGGTGTGCCTGATCCTGATGTCACATCCTACTTCAATCCTGAGCTGTAAGTACCTGTTCTGCACCCATGGTGGAAATTAGGGGGGGGCTCTTTTGGATTCTGGCTCTTCCATGTAGGACAGGATGATAAAGCAGCTCCTGGGGCTGCTGTGGCATCCCATGGGAGGGGGATATTGGCTGCCTGGTGGGAATTTTGGCTTTGCCTGATGCAAAACCCTGCCTGACACCAAGAACAGGCAGCACAGCTGAGCTCTGAGTGAGCATCAGCAGCACTAATTAGAGCTGGAGAAAAGAGAAGATGATTACAGGGTAAAAATTGTTTGCAAAATCACACCAATTTCAGCCAATTTCTTTACCTGAATAGACTTGCAAGGAATTAAAAGTTTCAATGTGCTTTGCCTTTGTTTGAAAACAAAAATGAAAAGCCAGTAATTGTATCAGTTACTTGATATTTCATCCAGAAGCAAAATGACTTAGTCAAAACCTAATTTGTTGTTTAGTTTGAGCCACAGGCCTCAATCAGTCAGTGATCTGGACAGACCCAGATGAATCTGGTTATTTATAAAATACTGCTTGTTGGTTCTGGTGTTTTTTATGTACTAAATTTGCTGTGTTTAGCTTAAGCTGAGATTAATCACAGCCAAGCTTTGTCTGTCTGAATCACACTTCCTCTTTTTCTTCCTTCCTCTCTGCCTTTCTCTAGTTTCAATTATTTCAGGTAAACTTCTCCAAAATGCAGTGTCTATCTTTAGCTGAAGCATATGGGTAAAGATACTAAGAGTGCTGGGAAACTGGGGAGTATCACCCTTCTCACTACCTCATATGTATTTTAACATGGGGTTTTACACCTTTTTTCCAGTAAGATGCACTGGGAATGGAGGAAAATCTATTATTCCCATGCTGCTTTCTAGAGTAGCCTCACCTCCTGTCATATATTTAGATGTTGATGGAGATATTTCACATCACACTGATATGATACAGGTCTGGAAAATGCAGGATTTGCACTTGATAGCTATTTCTGCACTACTGCAGGGTTTTCCATGCCAGCCAGCTATCCCCTTCCATAGGCAGTGGTTAGAGAAAACTTAATTAAATCACAAGCATTCTTTCTCCCTTGTCTCTTAATTGATGTTATTGAGACTGGAAGGACAAGGCCTCTCTCATCAGAAACATAAACCATTACAAACAGCAACAGCAGAGCTTGTGTGTGGAGAAAGACAGACTGAAATCAAGTGAAGGTCACAGCCTCTGATCAGTGTTCTCAGTGGAGACAGTGTTTTGAGAACTTTAATATAAGGTTAATAATGAAACTTTGAGGTCCAGGCCCTGAAGAGTTAGTTAAGGGTGTTTTGTAAAATTACTCAAAATCAAGTCATTACAGTCCAGAGCAATTGCAGCAACAGTTCCTGGTTTGGGTTGCAGTGGTGGAGTCCTGCAGTGTGCTCAGAATACAAACATTAGCAGACTCCTGGGTACACCATGCTTCTTCCATTTTAAATACTTTAACTACATTTAAATGAATAAATTGGAGGGATCCCTGGCCCCAGTGAAATCAGGTAATTATTAAAAAAATGTAGGTTGCAAGAAAGCTCTGTAGGTCACCTGGCACACATCCCAAATGAGCTGGGGCTGTCACCAGAGCAGGTGAGCCATGGCTGAGCCCAGCCAAGGCCTGTAAACCTCTGAGGATGGAGAATCCATGCTCTGTCCAGGCAGAGAGTTCCAGTCTCCTGCCACAGTCTCCTGGGGAGGAAATATTTCCTGTTGTCCAGTCTGAACCTCAAAAAATGTCACTGGTGACTGTGACAGTCAGCATGTCCCTTTGATGTAGATCCCATGCAAATCTGAGTGTGCAGTCTGTCCCTCATGTAGGTTCTTGATGAAGACCTTCACAGAACTACAAAATCCCTGAGGTTGGAAAAGATCTCCAAGAACAATGAGTGCAACCTGTGACTGCTTGTCTTTGGAAAGACAGGTGTCTGCTAAGGAAGGCAGGAGCCTCCCTTGGAATGGAGAATGAAAACCCTGTCCCTCTGAATTATTATAGTTTTGAAATTAAGGGATTCTCAGGCAAAGAGATGGGAATAGGAATAACAGTTCTTTACTAGGAAAATAAAAATAAAAATTCAGTAGTACAAAAAAGCAAACAAACAAAAAAAGAAAACGCTGACAGAGTCAGAACACAACCTGACACCCTGTTAGTCAGGGCAGCAGTCCAGTTAAGTCCTCCTGGAGTGAGAGATGTGGTTCTGTTGGAGCAGAGATGATCCTGTAGAAGGGTGTAGTTTTCTCTGAAGGTCCAGTGGTGGAGAGGTGGGTCTGGTCTTCCTCTGAGAATCCAGTGGAAAACAGGCTGCTCTGGTGTTCCAAATATAAGATTTTTATCCAGGTAGGAATGCTGGGCTCCTCCCCCTGGGATGATGGAATTATATCAGCCCTGCAGTGAGCCTGGATGGCCCATGGACAGCAGAGATCCCCTGGGGGGAGGATGGATTGTGGAAGAGATAAAGAACACTGCCCCAGCTGGTTTGAACAGCTGCCCATTAACAGAAGATCCCCCCTGGAGTTGTGAGGGATGGGTCATGGAAGAGAGAAAGAAAAACACCTCCCCAGCTGGTTTTAACACCTGGCAATAGAATTCATACTTTTGGTTACATCTTGCAGTGCAACCCAAGACACTGCTCCTCACCTTGTTCCCAGCCCAGAGCACTGAGTGCCACATCCAGGCCTTCCTTGGACACCTCTGTGGGGGACGAGTCCACCACCTCCCTGGGCAGCCTGTTCCAGTGTTTAACAACCCTTTCCATGATGAAATTCCTCCTGGTGTCCAGCCTGAGCCTCTCACAGCTTGATGCTGTGTCCTTTTGTCCTGTTGCTGTTGCATGGGAGAAGAGACTGACTCTCACCTGCCTTCATCCTCCTGCCAGGGACTTGTAAAGAGTGAGAAAGTCTCTCCTGAGCCTCCTTTTCTCCAGGCTGTGGAATAGTTTTTCCTCCACTCACAAACCCTTGAGGCTCTCTGCTTGTCATGAGTCTCCTTTGGATCCAGGGCTGCAGCCCATCTTCAGCCCACACTGTGGCTGGTTTGTTCAGCCCCACATCCTCAGCTTCCAAATGAGAATTCCATGGGAGGCAGTGTCCAAAGCCTGACTGAAGCCAAGATGTGCCACAGCCACTGTTCTCCTCATCTGTGCATCCAGTCTTGGTGCAGAAGGCAGTGAGATTGGTCAGGTGTGGTGTGCCTGTGAAATTCCTCGTTGAGTGTCTGTGACTGCACAGCTGTCCTTGGAAACAGATTCCAGGAGGTTTTATTTGAGACTTTTCCTGACTGGAGGTGAAACCCAGTCACCTCTACTACCTTGGGTGCTGCTGCCTGTCTCTTTTTGAGACTGGCCTTAGGACAAACTTTTCCCAGCAGTTGGAACACCTTCCCTGGCATTGTGGTTTAAACCCTGATGGCAATTCAGCCCCACACAGCCACTCACTCACTCCCCCACCCTAACCCCAAACATTTCCCCCTTCTTCCCCCAGCTGTACATGCTGAGCATGACACCGTGGTGTGGGATATCCCTGGGGTCAGCTGTGCTGGCAGTGTCCTCTCCCAAATTCTCGTGCACACCAAGCCTGGCAGTAGTGGGGTGGGGTGAGAGGGAGAAAAGGCTTTGTCTCTGTGCAAGAGCTGCTCAGCAGTAACAAAAACATCTCTATATTTCAACTCTCTTTTCAGCACAAATCCAAAACACAGCCTGTGCTAGCTACTGTGAAGGAAATTAACTGTATCCCCAGCTCACACCAACACTTGGTTGTCATGATTTTGCAGGGATGGTAAAAACAGGGGCATTGAGATCACAGCAGCTGGATCTGTAAAATTACCCAAGAGTGACCTTTGCCCATGTGTAAATGAGAAAAACAACCTGTGGGCACTTTTCTTCCTTCCCAGGAGGAACACTTAAGATTAGATAAAGGGGTTTCCTCTCATCTGGTAATCACTCCTGCAGTTTTTTCCCTATATTGTCATGGAGTGCTTCCGACATCTTAAATTGCAAGTTGAAGACAAGGGGAAAGAAAGATTAGTAATTTGTTAAATTAATGGGTTATGAGTTATAGATTTGTGCTTATTTGAATATTCATGTTGTGTTGGAGAGAGTGATGGGTCTTAATTTCCTGATGCCACACTCTTAGTTTAATTTTATTCAGATAATCAAAATCAGAAATTGAATGCATGATTCTTTTTTGACTGAAATTGAGGGGGGTGCATGGGAGAGGCATTATCTTTGTTCAAAGGACCCAGAGAGTGTGTTTTTCAGGAAGAGCCCTCCTGAAGCAATTCCAGAACCAACCTGTTAAATGATGTTGTGTCTCATATAATCTGTGTGATATAATCCTGCTTGTTTAATTATCTGGCTTTTTCTGTACAAAGGAAGTAAAGCTGCTACCACGCACTCTTTCACAACCTGGGCTTTAGACAAACCTTTGCTGTGAACAGTTCTGAGTTTGCTGTGATAATCATGCTCTGTAAGTCACCACGATGTATAAGGTTTTGCAAAATTACCTGATTTGTCCTGAACTGAAAAGAAATCACTGTGTTTGTTTCTCATGCTGTTCCAAATAACAAGTGGTTTTGTTGAGTACTCTACTTATGATAAAAGAGCTACTTAAACAGACTTATAAAGGGATTTTTACACTTGAACCCAAGTGATCAGTGATGGCTCTGCAGCAGTATGTAAATCTGACATGCTCAGGGCTTTCAGTATTCAGGAGCAGTATTCAGTTATATTTCAGTAAATAAATAAAGAGTACTACTGCCTCACCATCTGAAGGTTCAAAAGCAAGCTGCTCAAGAGTTGATCTTTCCAAGAGACAGGGAGGTACGAGAAATATAGGCAATAAATTGAGGCAATATGATAAGTTACACACCATCAAACAAAAGAAACTGCTGCCTTTGCAGTGTGATCCTGCGAGGTTGGCTGTGTGCACTGTACTGGTTGTGGTGTGGTGTGAATTATAAACTTTTTGGGGAAGCCCTGCAGATTAGATGGGACTTCTTGGTTAGAAATCAGTAATTTCTGTTGCAGTTTCATGTTTTCTTTGTCTCAAAGTTGTTTGGTGAGGTGGGTGTTGCTCAGGGCTCCCTGCATGGGGTGGATTTGCTGTTGCCATGTGGAGCTCACTGCAAAGGGATCGTGACATGAGAAATAAGATTTTGGGTGCATTTTGTCCTGTGCTGTGTCCTGGTAATGAGGATTAACTCTGCAAGAGAAAATTACCCCATTGGTGGTTTGCTCAGCTGGGGCTCAAGGTCCATTTGAGGTTTGAGGACCAGGTTTCTGTGGCTGCTTTGGAGAGAAGAGGAGAATGGGGAAGGAGAGGGAAAACAGAATAGGGTTACTACAGCACCATGATCTAGGAGACCTTATTCCTTGCCTCTGGCTAAGATACACTTCGTCCTGGTTGGAAGTGAATTTCTTCTTTTCTCATCACAACCCAAACAGCTTGTTTGTAATTTTCTTTCCTGTGCTGTGTGTTTGTTTTAAAACACTTGGCCCAAGAATTACAACAAGTCTCTTGTTTTGACCTCTGGAGTTTTCTTCCTTTAGATCAGTGAGATGGAAAGGTGAAAAAAAAAAAAAACCAGAGTGGCTAATCACCTGCAAGAGGATGGGGCAGGAAGTGGTTTTGCAGAGCAGAATATAATTTACTGCAAGATCCCTTCCCATGTTACCAATTTTGCTCCTTGAAGGAAATAATAAAGTCTTCTCTTCAATATGACATTTGTGAACTTTGCAAATGAGATGAGTGTCTTCACATCCATTCCTACAGGTGGGGAAGGGAAGCTGAGGCACAAATGGTGAGGAAGGGACCTGCATTGCCTTTCCACAGGAAAGGTCACCAACTGTGCTGGAAAATGAACCCAGTCTGTCTGTGTCCTGGTCCACAGCTCAATCCATCAGGTTTTTCCTACTTATGGAAGAGCAGCTGTGTGCTGCTGCTGTTCTGGTCATGCACTGCTTGTATTTGCAGATTTGCCTCGCTGTATTCTCCCAGCACTCCATTTTCTCTCTGATTTCAGATGTTTCCTCTTCTGCTGCTCAACCAGACACTTCTTTCTACATCAAGAACCCTGTATTCTCCCTTTCATTTCCTGCCCCCCAGTTTCCCTTATGCTACTAATTATTCAGGTTCTATTTTGATTTCTAAAATGTACTGCCAGTGTCACAGAGGTGTTCTGAAGGACCTGTCTGAGCAGAGATGTTCCTTTTTGCAAGGGTCATACAAATGTAGAATTACACAGGAGCAGTGGAAGTGGTCAGATGCAGGCAATAACAGTATCTCTGCAACTCCTGCATTTTGAAATATTATCTCATGCATTTCTGATGCCTTGGATGTTAACCCTTGAAGGGTTTGGTCTTGGGAGTGTTGAGAACTGCTTGGGTTAGAGCCTGCATCTCTTCCTCAGCTAGGAAATGTCAGTTGCATGGTCTCTATGGCCAAAGTGTCCCTCAGGAGAAAGTGTTTGAGTTATGGGACTTGTCCTTGTTGCCCTCTGAAGGTTGTTCCTCATAATAAAGACAATCACCCCGAATTCTTGCTCAGGTGAGCTCAGGCACAAGGGTTGTGAAGCCACTTCATGTGGCTGTTAGATGAAAGATGGATTGATCAAAGTATCATCAAAGCACCTGATAAACCCTTGCATGTTCTATTGTTCTACACACATGGAAAGATGCTGTTACAAATTTATTTTACACTTTTTTTTCACCCCCTTAATTTACTTTCCAAAAAGCTGTGAAAAGTCTCTTGAGATGAACTGAGTGTGGTCATCTGTCTCTCCAAAAGGGGAAGCTGTGTGCCAAGGAGAGGATCCAAAGTAAATTGTGAGGGATCTAGAACTTTTGTAGCTCTTCAGTGGAGGTGTGGGTGGGATATGATTACAATACTTACAGATTACAGGTCTTTAAAATGAAAAATCTACTGAAGCTTTTATTAATGTTTTTGTTAAGCCTTTTAAGCAGGATTCAGTTCCTTCCTTTGCTTGCCATACTTAACTGCTCCTTTGCCTTTGCTTCCCTGGTCTTGAAAGAATTAGTTCCTTTCCTCCTCCAAGTCAGTGAATCATTTGTTAATAATATCAAATTCTTCTTATTTCCTCACAGACAGGCCAAACTGCAGATTTAGGAAACCTCTGTCTTAACTGCTGATGCTCACAGTAATATTCCAATTTACCCAAAATGGATCTTTTAGAAATATTAATGAGGTATTAGCCTTCAGCTATTCAGTTAGCTTGGCATTTCAATTTTAGATTTGAATTCAGCAGCTTTCCATTTTCTAGTGCTATTTAATACATTCTTTCTCCAGTTAAAAGAGTGTTGCTCCTATGGACCAGTCTGAGTCCAGGACACTGCACTAGGTGGACATAATACCTTAGATTATTTATTTTTTAAAAAACACATTGTAAAGATACGAGTTACTGATGGCTTCTGGATAAAAATGGGGCCTGGAGTTCTGGGGTTTTTTAATTTCTGCTTTTTCCTGATTTTACAAGCAGTATGAATACATATTTTGCATGCTTAATTTACCTTTTTTTCCCCTCTCTCTGGGCAAAATGGAGTTTGAATATATTCTGTTTTCTTGCATTGTAAATGAACAGCCCCTGCATCAGCGTGTCCTTTCCTTTTAAAGGTCAACCACATACAGATCTCAAGGGATTGAGGTGACAGTGAAGTACAGCCAAGGCAGCTGGACTGGAGTGCTGGGCACAGATGTCATCACCATGCCCAAAGGGCTCTATGGCAGCTACACCATCAACATTGCCACCATCCTCGAGTCAGAGAACTTCTTCCTGCCAGGGGTGAAGTGGCACGGGATCCTCGGCCTTGCCTACGATGCCTTAGCCAAGGTAAAGCACCCCTTCCCCACTGACTGTCCTTCACAAGGACAATAAAGAGAAATGTGTTAAAATAAAGCCAGCAGATGATCTGGCAGCATTGGACTCCACCCTCCCAGCCACTCTTTCCTGTGGATCTTCTGTGTTTGCTCCAGAAAGAATAAATTGGGTTGTGATGGTGCCACAGTCCCATGTGAGGGTTTTGGCTTTTCTGGTGATGGAGATGCTGATTTTAGCTCCTCTGGGATGAATAAGCTTTCACAGAGTTTGTTGTACCAGAGTGTGGCTGTGGGATGTGTGGGGAGGGAGAAATTAGAGCTCTGATGACACTTCTCAAAACTGGTCCAAGGCAAAGCCCTCAGAAGTTCATTCCAGGACATCCTCCATTTATCAAGTAAAAGTTGAGGTCGATGGATGATTTCAGAACAAATATTAGCCACGGTATTAGCCA
>JANPWX010000252.1:35639-65163 GCA_024734555.1 Trochalopteron elliotii
GGAGAGGAGAGGAGAGGAGAGGAGAGGAGAGGAGAGGAGAGGTACTTTTCAAATTCTGCTTTGGGCAAACAGAGTACTCAGGGCATTCATTCTTCCCTTCTTCCAAGGACTTCAGGGATTTTGGCTTCTGAGGCTGCTCTGGGCTTTCTGTAGTGAGAACACTTGGCCCCTCTGACCTTAGTGCACACAAATCTGAATTACAGGGAAGTTGCAGCACTCCAGTGACTGCAAAGGAAAACAGGACCTGCAGTGTCAGGAAGAACCTGCTGGCCAGTAACCAGCTGAAGAGAACGTGCTTGGATATGAAGTTCTGTAAGAGAAAGAGAGGAAATTAGGGCCACTGAACTCAAAAGTTTGTCAGAATTCAGTAGTCTTGAAAAACTGAAAATCTTGACTTTAAAATTCTGCTTTTTAACGATGGGAAGCTATGAAAGGCAAGTTACATTTGGGTGTTCTAATAACACAAAGCCTTTTCCAAACAGAAATTATCCATGAGAGTTTCTGCCTGAAACTGGTGCTTGGGTTTGGAAACTGCAATTGAAAATTGCTCCTGTGTTTTAGGGATTTGATGGCAGTCATGCTGACAGTGGTCAAGAGTAAAAATGTTTTTAAAAACAGCAGAAACAGAAAAATGACAGATATTGGGGGTTTAATGGCTTATTATGTCTAGACTTTCATCAGCTCCTTGTCGAAAATTCAATTTACTCATGAAAAGTGGTCTTGTTTGAATGATTTGCTGATTTCTGCAAAGAAACTTTCTAATGAGCCCTGCAATTCTCTTTTTGTTTGGGTTTTTTTTTCTTTGTTTGTTTTGCTTTTCAACACCTTGAAGCCTTCCAGTTCTGTGGAGACATTCTTTGATTCCCTCGTGAAGCAGGCAGAGATCCCCAACATTTTCTCCCTGCAGATGTGTGGTGCTGGACTCCCTGTTTCTGGAAGTGGTACCAACGGAGGTAGTCTTGTGGGTATCTGTCAATAGGAGAGGGAAAATGTATCTTTGTTCATCTCTCTCCCTCTTTTCTCTGACTATCCTGCTTCTGCCAAATTTAGTGTTTAAACATGTTTTCGTATTTTAAATATGTTTTCTATTTTTTTAAAAAAAAAGTTAAGCCCTTAGGCAAAATTGGAGTGTTATTTATTTTTGTTCTCAATTCTGTTTTTTCTCTCTCAAGTTTGAGTAAACTTTTCATCTTTTAACAAAGAAAAACATGAATGTTGTGGTGTTTCCTCAGGGCAGATTTTGCTATATTTCTCAAACTGAGTAGCCCCTTATTCAGCTGATAAATTTGTTCAATCTCATCAAAATGCTACAGTAAATTTATTTTTTTTTTTACATGATGTGAAAAGGGGGAGAGGAATCAGGGGGCTTTTTTTTTTTTTGTCAACAACATATTAGAGGGAAAAATCTGTAGATCAGATCTCCTGCTTGCTGCTACTCTGGGAAGTCTTTCCATCATCTTTAGTGGGACCACGAATTGGCCCATTGTGTATCTGGAACTGGTAAATGGAATGACTGTTCCCAAATGATGCTGAAATAAACATCTCAGCATCTCAGGAGCTGATCACAAATACTTAATTTTGAAAAGAATTCACATACTGTAAATGTTATTCATATAACTGAAGACCAAGAGAGAACTTCTTAGGTTTAGTTCAGAGTCAGAGTCCACAGATGCTCCCAGCCATCCTCAGCCTAGGTTTTGATGGAAGTTAATTGTGATAGCAGTGACAGCATGGGATTCCATTTGGGGTGTGTGTAAGAAAAACTGAAATCTTCTTGGACAGTATTAAAACTTTTCTGATCTGATAAAGCAAAATTTTCACATGCAAGTTTATTATTCTGCCCCATTTTTTATACATTGCCTGGATTTAATCACTGAAGACACTGCTTTAATTTTAAACAGTGGAGTTTTCATAATAGAATCAGTGTGAGGTTGTAGGTAAAAATGCTGATAATTTGGCCCAATGTGGGAATTCTGTTTGAAGCACAATCTGTTTAATGTCTAGATATTTCATATTGCTCTATTATTGACCGAGAGTTTGACAGTAAAATACCAACAAATGCTAAATTAAAACTTCGATGCCCTTGAGTATCACAATGAAATATCCCCATGTTTTTGTGTGCATTTGCCCCAGAACTAAATTTGGGATTTTAGTGTATGTGACTTCTTTTCTCCTTCCCCTCAGGTGCTGGGTGGCATTGAGCCAAGTCTGTACACTGGGGATATCTGGTACACACCCATCAAGGAGGAGTGGTACTACCAGGTGGAAATCCTCAAACTGGAGGTCGGGGGGCAGAACCTCGAGCTGGACTGCAGAGAGGTATTGGCCCTTCTGTGTTCTTGTCTCTGTGAAATCCAGCTGTTTGGGTTTGGAAAAGACAGGTGTCTGCCAGGGAGAGCTGGAGCTTCCCTTGGAATGGAAAATGTAGACCCCCTCCCTCTGAATTATTACAGTTTTGCAATTAAGGGCATTCAGGCAAAGATTTGGGAATAGGAATAACAGTTCTTTACTAGGAATATTAAAAATACAAATGTAGTAAAGCAAACAAACAATCAAAAAATCCTAGAAACACTGACACAGTCAGAAATACAACCTGATACCCTGGTCAGGGTGTTGGGAGCAGTCCAAATAAATCCTCCTGGAGTGACAGATGTGGTTCTGTTGGAGCAGAGATGATCCTGTAGAAGGGTCCAGTGGTGAGATGGGTCCAGTCGTCCTCTGGAATCCAGTGCAGACAGGCTGTGCTGGTGTTCTGAATCTCAGGTTCTATCCAGGTAGGAATGCTGGGCTCCTCCCCCTGGGTGGAGCATCTCCCAGTGGGATGATGGAATTGTGTCAGCCCTGCAGTGAGCCTGGATGGCCCATGGACAGCAGAGATCCCCTGGAGGGAGGATGGGTCCTGGAAGAGATAAAGAACACTGCCCCAGCTGGTTTTAATAGCTGGCCCATTAACAGAGGGCACCTGTCCCCTCCCCTTGGAGTGAAAAGAAGAAAAAAAACACCTCTTCAACTGGTTTCAAAAGATTGGGAATAGAATACATGCTTTTGGTTATATATTGCAACCCAAGACACCAAGGTTGGCTGAAAAAAAAAGAAAAACAACCCTAATTGGTCAGTTTTGTCTTGGCAAGCCATTTGTGCATTGCCGTCTCCTGAGAACTGAATTAAAGCAATTCTAGTCAAACAAAGGAAGTGGGAGATTTTGGATTGACCCCTGCAGAGCATAAGCTCCCAACTCATGATGGCAGTGGACAGATGCCACCCTGGGTTGCTTCCTGAAGTTCTCATGCTAGGCTTCCTTTTTTTTTATTTTATGTTTTTTGCAATTAACTTTTGCTCTCTTGTGGTTGGCAGTTATTATTCCTGATGGATAAGCTTTCTGTTTCTATTAGGAGTAATGTTCTGCTGTATCTGGATCAGTCTAATGAGACTGTGCTGTTGCAATTTTTATTCCAAAGGCATTCCATTTATATTTTTTGTGGAGGATATATGTGTATGTGTGTGCTTTATCTCTTTCTTACTCTTGCTTGTTGCTATTCATGCTTTGATTTTAGTTCTGTATTTTTTATGCCCCAATTTCCTTAAACATCCTAATTTCATTTTACTCTCATGCTCTTAGTTGGAGATCAATGCGACATGATAAGTAAAGTTTTTATTGTTCATATAAATTAAGTGAAATTCATGATTACAATATTACATATGCATAAATATTATATTTCCATGCCAAGTATTGAAATCATATTGCCATATCAATTATTTAAAATGAGTCCCAGCATCTTTCAACTCAATAAGCAGAACAAGGTCTGTTTAAATGCCTCTCTGTTGTGCTGTTAAGAAAGCAAAACGACTGGTCCTTTAAAGTAAATGTTTGCTTTTCTTTCTTGCCTTAAAAAACAGTCAACATGTTTTTGAAGGGGAGCCCTTCAGTGACTTAATGCATGCTGTTGCCAGAAAACAACTCACTGAAAAATTCAGTGGTGTGTCAGGAAAGTTTCCTGTAATTGTTGCTCTTTTCTGAGCCAGGGGTGGCTTTCACTGGTGCAGAAGGCTCAAACCTTCCTGGATCAAAGGAGACCTTCCCACAGAAATTCTGAGGAAGAGCAGTAAAACAGGAGTGGTACAATTAAAATTTGGCTGGTTAGGAGCTCGCAGAGGATGCATGATTCACTTCAGGATGAGGTGCTGTGTGCCCTCTCTCCTCTCTGTTGTTCTCTAGGAAATGGAACACTTTTTTTTCTCTGCCTTCACCAGGGACTGCTCCTCTCCTTGCCAGGGAAAAGTTGTCCCCTTGCTTCAATGCTGGGAATGTGTCCAGAGCTCCAGCACAGCTGTGGCCCTGAGCCTGGCAGCCAGGGCTGGGAGAAGTCCTGAGCTGCCAGAAGTGCACTTTGCACTGGTAAATATTGACCAGGAAAGCCAAGAAGGCAAAACCAGGTGTTTAGTGTTCCCAGTGGGAGCAATCCCACTACTCCCAGATTTTTGCACAGCTTTATATCAATAGTAAACCCCTTTAACTACTTCTTTTTTTCTTTTCCAAGGGTGGTATTCCAGGATGCCACTGATTGTGTGTTTTGTGGTACAAATCTGTTAAAATGGGCTCCAAAACGCCTTGGCATTTCTTCCCACTCTTTAGAAGTATTTCCGAGTGTGTAATAAATGGTTTCCTGTTTGCTTTCCTGTCAGCTCTGTATGGCAGCCCCATGGCAGCTCCTTCAAAAAGAAATGTGGAAATAACTGTCAGAGTTAGTTTTTCTTACTTTTTTGGTGGGTTTTATTTATATATAATTTTTGTATATTTATATAGATTATATAAAATACATAAAATATATATAAACTCTTTTTTTTTATACCACACTAAAGGGGCTCCATGTGACTTGATAACATCTAATCCAGGGTATTTTAAATTCACTTGCTGTTTGACCTCTTCCTAAGTAGCTTAGGCTGTATATCATCCTGTGTCTTATGATTATGCCATAAACATGTCACAGTTCAGTTATATTAATCCTGCTGCCTAAGCTGGCAGCAAAAGTAGTTAATGCAAATAGCTGCCACTGCTACTTGCCTTTTTCCCCCCCACAGTTAATCATAGTTTTTAAGGAGTTCATGAAAAAAGATTTACCCTTTAAAAAGTTTATACCTCATTTACCATATCTGAAGTTTGCTGAAATCTCTTAATTTTAGGGTTGAACTTTTAGTAATAAGAGAGCTATTTGCTATGGGTGTTTTTTGTGCAGATTTAAGGCAGCAAGACTGAAACTCCCAAGTTTCTTTGGGTTTTTTTGTGTTTTAGGCGTTTTCAGCAGTCAAGGTGTAAAGGTGGGGCATTTGTAATCCTGAGCCAGTACAGACATGTAATAAGGCCTAATTTTTTTCCTGTTATTCTTATATTAGATATGCCAGCCATTAAAACAGGCTTCTGTGTTTAAACTAGAGTTGCACCCATGCTAGCAGAGACCTTGATTCAGGGCTTGGAAGCTGCACCAGGGTGTTTAACACCTCCCTACTGAATATTAAAGTCCTTTTCCCCCTCTGAGAGGGGCCAGAATTCACTTTTTTTACAGCACTGGGACCATTTGCACCAGCTGTGGTGACACAGTAATTTCCTGACCTGGTGCAGATAAACCCACTCTTGTGTCTAGGCTGATGGTATCTTGCTTCCTTTTGCTCTCACATTTCACTGGAATTGAAGCTGTCAGCTGGAGAGAGCTGCTGACAAGTATGACATGCAGTTCTGGGAAAGCAGCTGCCAAAAAGGAGCAGCTTTGTTCTGGTTAGTGGGGATCTGCATTACAGGAACTACAGCTTACAACTTCTCTCCTTTCTTTATTTTTTTTTCTCTCTCCCCTCCCCAGTACAATGCTGACAAAGCCATAGTAGACAGTGGAACCACTCTCCTTCGACTGCCAGAGAAAGTCTTCAGTGCTGTGGTGCAGGCAATAGCTCGCACGTCCCTGGTAAGGAAACAACACAAAACCTGCTCAAAAAATGTGAAATTCCTGTTCAAGGATCACAGGGTCTTTAAAAGGAGTGCCATCTCTGCTGCCTGCCTGCCTTGCAAGTCGTGGGTTTCTCACCTGAGGGGAGCAGAACCTTCCCTGGTCTAGCCCTGTTAATAAGGGAGAAATGACTGATGGCCTTTGATGGAAAGGAAAAGGTGAAGAAAAAAAAAAATAGGGAGGAGGGAAAAGGGGGGGCCACGAGTGCAGACAAGAAGAGTGTGTGTAGAAATGCATCAGAAATAGGCCAGAGATGGAGTGTTTTGTTCTAAGCATTTCAGAAACACGGACATAATCCCTGTTGCTCTGATTCAAAGTATTAAGAGTGCAAAAAATCAGTTTTTTCATTCAAAACAGAGTAGGAGAACCTGCTGCTGCAAGCAGTTCGTTTCCAAGTGTAAATCTTAGTGCTGTCTAGAATAAATGCCATTCATTAGGATTATTCATATCAATAAAGCTGCTTTTGACCTTCATTATTGAATTATTTATGTTCAAAAGCATCTTTCTTTGGAAACAGAGTGGGCTTTAGAAGTAGGGCATGGGGATGGTGGAGTTCTCTGTGTGTAAAGTGGCTGAAGCAGCGTTTTCTGGTTAATAAAAAACTATTCATAATTTTTGTTCAATACAAGGAGCAGCACCAAGAAGGTTAAAGAGGAAGAATAAGCACCAGCTATTTCAGTGTGAACAAACTCGATATTTTTGTCATGGACTCACAATCAGACAGTGGTTGTTGATGCAAATCACAGGAAACACAGTAAGCAGCTGCCCCAGAGACAGAGTGTTTGCCTGTGTGCTGATAAATTCAAGATTGAGATCCTTTTTCCTACTTGATTGAGAGAAGAGATTTGGCACAAAGTGTTCTTCACTGCCTGCAGATGTCCAGTGTCTGAAATAAATGTACCAGTTACGGGTTCTTCTCTTTGCACAACACTTTAAATGTTGGCTGGAACAATTTCAGTGCATGTGGGGAGAACTGAAAGAAGACACCCCAAGAGCTCCTGTAAGGTCACCCTGTGGATAAGGAATCTTCCTGGGAAGTGGGTCACAGTGGTCCACACTCCCCTCTGATGTTGGTCAGGACATTTGAACTGACAAGGAAACAGATCAATAAGGTATTAGAGAGGAACCATTCTTTTCATAACTAAATTATTCTCTAATTTGAGTTCATCTCCCAAGTTCTTCCTCAGCCATCCTTCCCTTATGGAAAATATGGTAAAAAGTGAAAATCTATTAAAAATGCATCAAGTAGCTTTTTTTCCAAGTTCTTTTTAGTCTCAGGAACCTTCCTGCTGTACCCCTTTCCCTCCACACACCCGAGAATTTACTTTGGCAGCTCTAAACAAAGGAGATAATCTACTAAATAAGAAAGTAGTTGCAGGGTGCAAGGATGAGATTCTTGCTGTGTAGGAGCAATGTCAGGAAAATGGGTATTTTCAGCAATTGTACTGCAGTTCTGGCAGGAGATGTAACACTGGAAAAAAATCATCTGCTGCTGTCAGACACACTTTTCTGACCACAGGTGAGCCAGGTTAACAAGTTCCTGCTCCTCATAGCTTGTTATGAGCACCCCAGCCAGATGTCATTTCCCAGATATGCTGGGATAACTGTGTGACACATTTCTTTATTCTGCTCAGTTTAAAAACAAGGCTGTGAGCTCTGTGCTCTTTAGTGGTGCAGATGGTCTTTTAAACTTCAATTATTTGGACTGAAGTCTTTCAGGGAGCAGCTGTTATGATGCAGTTTGGTGTTGAAGGGTGGTGATTTTGGCAGAAATGAGCCAAGGAGGGGGGAAGCACCTAACACACCTCACTGAGCTGAAGTCAGGGTAGCAATAATACAATGTTAAGTTAAAAAGTTGAACAGAGGAAGGTTCAGATAATCCTAAAATCTGTATTTTGATAGCCTTTTGGGTATCATGCACTCAAATGTCCCACATACATTGCTGCAGCATGCAGAAGGAAGAAAAATAAATGCATTAAGGAGTCTTTCTGGGAAATTAAAGCAGGCACTTAAAACAGAGCACTTTATAGGCTTGGCCTGACCTGGCTGGGTGGTACCTTGCAATTTTTCTCAGATCTGCTTTTCAAGACAAAATGGAAAGAGAGGAGAACTGTATTTCTCAGCAGGTATGGCCTGGGACTCAGCTGTGAGGGAGGAGTGCTCTGCCCTGAAGTGCCAAGGGATGCAATTCAGCATGAGCTGAGAGTTCAGGGTGAAAGGCTTGTTTGTGCTGGTAAATCTCCTTGTTCACATGAGTCTGTGCTTGGTGAGGCCCAGGAGTAGAGCAGAGCACTTGGAAATGTGCAGGAGTCTCTGTGCAGCCCTAACAAATGTGTGTGGCCAGGGGTGAGTGCCTGTCACCTGTAAAATGCCATCTTTTAATGAATGAGCTGATGATTACAGAATAATCCACATCACAGATAAATACAAATGAGGGGAGTGGAGAGGCTGGATTCCATCTTTTTCCTTCACCATGATGAGAGGCTTTGGCTGTGCAGCTTCAGATCAAGCTCCTCCCTTGACTGTTGCTTTGTGGGGGAACAAGAACCAGCCAAAATAATACAGTAACACAAGGAAAGGTTTTGCTCAGGTCTGGCAGCAGGTCAGCTTCAGGGAGCAGGAACACTGAGCAACATGTTTGTCTGAGCCAAACAAGCTCTGCAGGGGTTGGCTTTTTGTTTTGTTAGTTCCATGGATATATTACACAGGACTGTGAATCAGTTTTATTTCAAGAGCTTGTCAGGTTGTACTGGTAGGGAGTGACAGGGCAGCAAAAGAGGCAGAGGGATGTGTTTCTTTTGCACTACAGCAAACCTTGATTCCCTTAGATGCCAGGAGAATTTTGGCTTAGCCCTTGGCTTCAAAACTCTGGAGCTGAGTGAGAAGCTGTAGGTGCATGAGGAAGGGAGGTGACCTCATTCTCTCATTGTGTATTCACGTGGTTTGTATTTTGGTTTGGTTTTTTTTATAAAATGTAAAATGCTGCTTCAAAACATCAGTATTTGGTCATAGAGGAGGGAGGGAGGCAGTAAAATTATATTGTGGAAGTGATTGCTCACATGTGTCCACTGCAATAGAGGAAATAGTGAGACAAAAATGGGGAGGGGAAGGGAGAGCTAAACTTGATTTTGCCTCTTCCCCCTTCTCCAGGTCATGATGGGTTATGACACACCTCAATTTGGGCATTGGGGTTTGGGTTTTTGCTTTGGGTCCTCAAAGAAGCAGCTCAGATTTGTGTTCTTGGATTTCTCCATGGAAATGAAAGACGTATCTAACAGTGGTAGTGATCATTCACAAAAATCTATCAAAATGTCTGCAATCTCCAAGTATAATTTCATTTGGTTGGTTTGTTTTACAGATACAAGAATTCTCTTCTGGTTTCTGGACTGGTTCACAGCTTGCTTGCTGGGACAGAACTGAAAAACCCTGGTCCTTATTTCCCAAAATCTCCATTTACCTGAGGGATGAGAACTCCAGTAGGTCGTTTCGGATCTCTGTCCTACCACAGGTCTCAACCTTCTTTGTTTATTCATCTGTACATTTATTTTTGCTATTATAAAGCACATACTCTTAAAAAATAGCAGCTATTTTTAGCAGTAATAGGGGACTGGCTTATTGCATGCAAGGGAAACCTTTTTTAATCAAATTTTAAAAATCAGTTTTTAAATAGGGAAAATGACAAATTTGTCAAACCTAAAAGCAAAAAGGAAAGGGACAAAGCACAGGTTCTCTCTCAGTGCAGTCTGTTTCATTGGGAATTATTTTTTTTTTCAATTTCCTAGGGAAAAAAGGGCAAGTTTTTGCTTTGTTTTCATGACCTTTGGCCACATCAGATGTCAATACAGAATGTCTCTGCCCATTTTGATCTTCGCATTTTGGGAAGGGAATTGATTTGTTTCTCGTGGCATTTTCAGCTGGAGCACTTCTTCTGAATATGAAAATCTTGGCAAGGACCCTTTGTGAGCTCCTCACCAGTTTCTGTAACTTGCCTGGTTTATCTTTTATTAATATTCTATCCACTCCATTATATTTAGAATATAAATGTGCCACTTTTGTTTTTCTTCTCTGGCTTCTCCTTCCAGTATGAGCTGCAGTACAGGCTGGTATCCTCTAACATTACTAATATATTCTTTTACCTCAAGGGACAGGCAGGAGCAAAGGAAAGAATGAACCTATTAAGTACATTTTAACTTGAAATATAGTAAAGCCTTATGATAAGCTTTTACTGTATTGATCATGTAGCTTGGCAATCATTCATCTTCCCCGAGGAGACAGGGGCTGAAATGTGACTGGAATTTATAAAATCAAGAACCTTGAAGCTGACACTGAAAGCTCTCCAAATCAACTCCATCCTAATAATTCTTTTAATAACTAAATTACTCTCTACTTTGAGTTCATCTCCCAAGTTCTTCCTCAGCCATCCTTCCCTTATGGAAAATATGGTAAAAAGTCAGAATCTTGAGAATTTGCTGTTGACCTGCATGTAGTGATGACTGTGTCCAAATTTATTTTAGAATCCACGAGCTTTACCTCTTACCTTCCTGTTAGCTTTGACCAGTCTTAAATCATGTACAAAAATCTGTTTGCCCCTATCCATTCTCTATTTCCAGTGGAATTTGCGTGCCTGAGCTGTAAAAACTGAAAAGTCTGAACTTCTACCTGCTGTGAGGTGTTGCTTTTTTTATACTCTGGCTTCCATTTTTTAATTTTTTTTTTTAATTTCCTTTTTAACAGCTTTATATTCAACCCATCCTTGTGATAGGAGATAATTTGCAGTGCTACAGATTTGGGATTTCCTCCTCCACAAACGCTCTGGTGATTGGTGCTACAGTCATGGAAGGATTTTATGTCATCTTTGACAGAGCCCAGAGGAGAGTGGGCTTTGCACTGAGTCCCTGTGCAGGTAAGAAAATAATTTCCCAGCACCTGAGGAGTGAGGAAACTCAGAGAAACACCTTTGCCACTTATCTCCCTCAGTGTGAAGGGTGCATTTTGAAGATATTCCAAGATATTCACATTTCAAAGGAAAAAAAAAAAAAAAAAAGAAACCAAAACGGTATTGCAACATCTTTTGGCATGAAGTGAATCAGCCTCAGCTCTGGGGGTCTGTGCTGAGTTCTTCCCTCTCACAGAGAAGATCTTTCTGGGACATCAGTCTGTGTGTGCAGGTTCCTCAACAGTTACATCAGACCAGTCCCTGTTTTTAATGCAGCTTCGTTTTGGGCTGGCTCCTGCTCTGAGTTGTGCATAAGTGGATTCTTCAACCAACTCTTGCAGTGTGCAGTGGAGTGCCTTACTCACACTTTTCTCTTAGAGTAAATTGAGCCTGTTTAGCCCCTCAGGAATTCACAAAGAGCAAGCTGAGGTGAAAATGGGACTCACATTAAGGCTCGTAGTGTTTGTGTTAATTCCAAACAATTACTTTTCTCATTGTAAGCAGAAAGCCATTCATTTATTAACTAGCTGCTGAGGAGATGTGGAAAAGCTCATAATTTTTGGCTGATTTTACTGTGCTAGTTAGCTTTCATAATTTCTCTTTTCTCACCAAGTGTAGCTAAAACCCAAAAGTTTTGGGGTTTCCTCCCCTTGTTGCTCAGACATTGCTTTGACATCACAAGAACCTCCACATGGGAGAGGAGGGGAAGGATGTGCACTCATATTCAGGTCTCTGTCCCAAACAGGAGTGGTCTGTGCCCTGAAAAACATTGTCTCACCTGAGGTTTGCATGAGAAAGGGACTGGAACTGGCAGTGCATGTTTTAAGGTCTTAGAGAAGGTAAAGGTGGTTGGCACTGGACTGCATAATGCAATCATAGAGGGGAAGAACAGAGATACTGGCTGGCTGAGTTGTAGCTCTGTGGCAGTTTTAAAGCTTTTTTTTAAAATCTCTCCATTGTTAACAAGCTCAGACTTGTCAGCTTTGAGCTCTCTCCCAGAGAAGATCTGGATATTGATATGAGTTTCTTTATGGACACTTCTGTGAGGTGCCATGCAGTGATGAAAGACACCTTTTGAATGCATCTGGCAGGAGAGTGTAACTGGACTGTTGCAATGTATTTGAACAGCTTAGGCCAGAATGTGCCTCAGCTAAACTACCTGTAGTTACTGTTGTCAGAACCCTCAGGAAGTCATCAAGGTTACTGAGAAAAACAGGGCTAAAATAAGAAAAGAAGAGCCTGAGAAATAGAATGCTAAGAATGCAAGACCTGGATAAAGGAGGCCTACAGAGCAATAACCTAAGAGTAATCATGTTTCTTGGAGGGTGGATAGAGAATGCATAGACAGGACAGAGAAAGCAATCAAATAATGATGAACGTGTGAACAAGCAGCCTTAGAATCTGTAACTCCAGCTTAATATAAACAATAAACAGCTTCTACTAAAATCATACTAGTTCTGTTGTTCAGAAGTCCTGAGCTCCTGCAATGGACAAATATTGCAGGCCATGTTTTCCTGCCTTTCATTCTTCTGGTGCCTCCTGACTGCAGCTGGAGCTGCCTCCTGTCCCTGTCCTGCTGCAGCCATCAGTGGAGGGAGGAGGGAAGGGGCATCTGACAGAGCACATTGAGCACGTGTGGTCAGCAGGGGACACGAGGCAGCTGCTGTGCATTAGAACTGCTTTGCCACCCCTTCTTGGTTGAGAAAAATAATCAGGGAACCATAATAACACCTTGGTGCAAGCATAGTTTGACCACTTCACATAGTTCTGCCAGAGAGGAAGAACTGAGCTTGCTGGATAGAGCTGCCATTGGAATTTCCATGAGCTTGGACCTGTTGTTACACCCAGCTGGTGCTCCAGGACATTTCGTCCTTGTCTCCTTGTCCATGTTTTCTGCATATGCCTCACCCAGCGTCATGGGAACACAGCTTCCTGAGGAATCATTGCTGAGTGGCTGAGATGAGACAGGGTGCACAGAGTTGTCAGATTCCTCTCACACGGGGCAGATGACACTTCCCTGGGTCGTGCCAGTTGTGCTGAGCTTCACTTCTTCACAGCTGGTGGTTCCCACATCTAACAGCACCTTGGTCAGAGAGCCACAGCTGCTGGTGGTGAGTGTCCATGCAGGATGAGGGATGAGATCTAAATGGCTTCCCATAGAGACCACCACACCCTCCACAGCAACTATATTGTGTGGGTTTTTTTATCTTCTTTTCAGTTGTTAGAGCTGGGATTAAATGCTCAAGAGATGCAGTTTGTATTCGGGCTCAGATGTTTATTAATTCTTATCTATGTTACAGTCTCACAAGCTGTGAGTTCTAGCTAGCAAAGTGAAAAGTGGCTCTGTCTCTAACTCTTTCCAAGGTTTTTTAAGCACAAATTGTCCCATTATGAAATGACACCTAAATGGTTCTTACTTTTAACCAACTACCTGTGGTCCGCAATGAGGATTTTTCTACCCAATTACAAAATACCACCCAGACCCATGAAGAAGGTGAAAAAGAAGGACTTAACCCAAACCCTAAAACCTCCATCTTCCTATATGTATATATTACTGTATTCTAAGATCTTAGAGTTTAAGTTTTCCACCATGTGATATTACACACTTCTATTCTAACTACACACCCACAATCACAGTGCTGTCACTCAATTTTGGAAGTCTCTTCCATGGCCTCAGGTCCAATGCAGTGTTTTCTTGGGGGTCAGTGCCTGTCAGCACAGAAAGCCTGAAATTCTCAGTGCCCAGGGTTCCAACACTATATTAATGGCATTTATTTGGAGCTTTCTAGTCAGCTCATGGGCATAAATTAAACTGAATTACTGGTGGCTTAAATCTTCAGAAACAGAGGAATGTCAGAGACCATTCTGTGTGGCTTTGCAATGACCTTTGCTTCCTTGATGTGAACATTAAATTAAATCTGTGGGTTTTTAAGGTGTTAGAGCTGTATGGGATGAATGCAAAAATTATGGCAACAGGACTAAAAACCTTCATTTCATTGAACTTCGAGGTTATTTGTCAGACTTGGCTAGAGATGAGAACTGGCTTATCCTACATTATTCCTTGGACCATTTTCATTCCTCCAGGATGTACCAAAACCAAGGAAAGTTAGATGGCTGCAGGAAGCTATTCCACTGTGGCAGGAAATTTGCCTTTTCCTCATTGAAACCCTATATGACTTACTCAGACAAATAATTTTGAGTTGCCTGTTGATAACCTAGTGTTTACAGGAGGACTAGGAGGGGTTTTCGGATCAGGTCCCTTCTTGAGACAGGATGTTCAGATCAACAAGTTAGTTTTAGTGCAGCAACCTGGAAATGTTCAAGGCCAGGTTGGATGGGGCTTTGAACAACCTGGTCTGTTGGGAAGTTCCCTGCCCATGGCAGGGGGTTTAAATTACATAATCTTTAAGGTCCCTTTCCAAACAAAGGAAAAAATAAGGGGAAAAAAATAGCCCTGTGGGAAAAGAACTGGGATTTTGGTAGTCCCTAAGATGAATGCAAGGCAAGGTAAGTGGAAATGAAATTACATAACAAAGAGCAACATCTACCAGGGACATTCAGGAACGTTGGAGGTGAGGAGTTTTGTCCTCACCAGGTGGGTGGTACAGCACTGAAATAGGGTCCCCATCCTTGGGGTTTTACAGGATAAATCTGCAGCAGAACTGATCTATTGATCCTGACAGTCCTGCTCTGAGTAGGATCCTGGTCTAGGTGACTTTCAGGGGCCCCTTTCAAGCTGTACTTTACAATTCTATAATGAATTTGATCTAATTCCAGGTTTGCTGCCTTTGTAGCCACCCAGGGGGGTGAGCTAACGTGTTGAGTTCAACACAAATGTTAGGAAATAGCCTTTTTCCAGAGGCACCTTTTTTATCTTGTAATCATCAACAATAAAGAAAATCTCATTTATTCAATGTTACAAAAGTACAGCAGCTAGGTACCACCAGATATTCTAAAATAATACATCAAAATACTCTTAATTCAGTTAATGTGTAATATGCTGAGTGTGTGTGACTTAGTTTATGTTAAGGGCTTCTTTGAACAATTTAGGCAAATTTCCTCTCAATTTCTCTGGGGGTGGAAGAGTGTGAGGGAAAACTTTTTTCCCTTTTGGAGGGAAGAAGGCAGAGGCTGTGCTGCTATCAAGCATTCTCAAAATGCAGTTTAAAATGTCAGCCACTATGGCAACAGTTTTGTGTTCTTCTTTAATAGGAGTAATTATTGTGCTCGAGCCAAATAATGAGTAATTAGAGACTGTTTACTTTCAAAGCTATTTCCAAGGTGGAAAATTGTACTGCTTTTTCTTTCCCCCCATTTCTTCAAAATGCAGCTAGGTAATGACACTTGAGCCTTGCATTTCAAATTGGTGTTAAATGTGGTTGAGTTTGGTGTTGCTGCAGAACTTTGTAGAGACAAACCAATGGTGTGAGGGGGTGAGATGTCCAGAAAAAATAATTCCACAGCAGACAAAGTTCAATCCTGGGACTCTGGACAAAAAAGATTTTGTGCCACAGACCTTCTAGGCAGAATTTTACCATCTAATGAGTTTGGGGAGTGGGTGTTTGGTTATTCACCAGTGACAGGGTCCTCGTGGGTGCAGCCTCGGGTGCCCCCAGTTTGCTCTCACAGCTTATTCCTGCTAAAGGAGTCTTCCCACACTTAGGGGTGGAGGAAGGGTTGGTTCAGATGAGTGATTCCACAGAAAATTCCTTGTTTGGGCATTTTGTTTGTTGTGAAGGTTGGTTTCCCATCTGATCTGTGACTTGCAGCCTCCCATTCCCTCCACCAACACGAAAAAGGGACTGTGAGGGACAGGAGTGAGAGTGCAAGATTGTCCCTTTCAACACCAGCCCACAATTAAGTTGAATTAAGTCTGACAAAACCTAAATCTTAAAATAATATGAGGTCTTATGAGGCCAGGGACTGAATGACGACCAAAATCTATGCAGGTAAAGCAACCAACCTATTCTGCATTTTTTTTAAGAACCTTAAAGTCCACCTTTGCAAAATCCAGGCTCCCTTCTTCCTTCCAAGGGGGTAGTTCATGGTAATCTCTTTTGGTTTCATCAGTTGTGACTAAGATATGTGAAAATAAGAGATGCAGTTTTTAGTGGATGGGATCACTTCCAATCCAGCAAGAGTGTGCCTGTATGTAAAATGTGTGAGAAATCAAGCGGTCCAGCTAAAACTGAGGCCTTCATGAAAAAATACTCAGATGTGTCATGGAAGTGTGGCTGATTAGGGAAGCAAATTACTATTGCTTCTTGCCTTAACTTTGTCATCATTTCTTGTGTTGCTGGGTGAGTTCTCCTGGCCCAACACCATTGCTCCTTCATGTCCCTGCTCCTCACTGCTGACACTGACCTTCCTCTCCTCCACTCTCCTTTCATGGACAGCTGTCACCCAGCTCTCCTCCCCTCCCCTTCCTTCTGGATTTTCATCCACAAGGAGTGTCTGTGCTGCTTTCCACACTGCCCCTTGTGTTTAGGATAAAGTCCTTTAAGGTATCTGTGAAGCTGATGAACCTTCCTGCTGCTCCCTAAGAAGACAGCAAACACAGGACATCAAAGAGACACCTGAGGTGCTTTTCCAGTTGTGGGAAATGCCAGAAACAAGCAAAAAAAAAAAACTTCCCAGGCCCTGCCCTACCCCAGGGTGGATGTTGGAGGATATTTAAATGGATATTTTTGAAAGATTAGTGCGGAGGCAAAAAAGTGGTCCAGTGGTTTGGGCTTTGACTGATTGAAGTTCTGTTCTCTCCTAGACAGCCTGTGGAGATGTGGGAG
This sequence comes from Trochalopteron elliotii, assembly GCA_024734555.1. NCBI lineage: Eukaryota > Metazoa > Chordata > Aves > Passeriformes > Leiothrichidae > Trochalopteron > Trochalopteron elliotii. The sequence goes on from JANPWX010000252.1 coordinate 52,358, forward strand.
AGTCACTGACACAGTCTTGCATGTAATAAGCCCCATGAAGATTTATCAAGTCTGAGGGTTGACCTGCAGCCTCTCAGAGTGGCTTAATAATAGCGAGACAACTTCTCTGGACATGCTTTGTAAAACAAAAGGTTTTAATAATGACAAAAATATACAAAACAGTATCAAACAAAAGAAATACAAGTCGAACACAGTGTAGAGAAGACTGTTGCACTGGCTAGGGCAGTCCAAAAAAAGAAATTGAGTAGTTCTGTGCAGTCTTTTAAGTACTTAATGGTCCAGGTGGGACAAATTGGCCTGCTGACAATAGAAACAGCTACAGGTTTTGAGAAACATTTCCAAAGCCCAGCCAGTGCCCCTGTGCTGGCCAGTGCCAATGAGCAAAGAATGGAAAGTTCTGGTGCTTTTCCATAATAGCCAGGGGTAAAACTGAACCCCCTTTTCCTTATTTGGAAAATAATGTGGTTGAGTTTGGTGTTGCTGCAAAACTTCGTAGAGACAAACCAATGGTGTGAGGGGGTGAGATGTCCAGAAAAAATAATTGCATGGCAGACAAAGTGCAATCCTGGGGCTCTGGACAAAAAAGATTTTGTCCCACAGACCTTCTAGGCAGAATTTTACCATCTAATGAGTTTGGGGAGTGGGTGTTTGGTTATTCACCAGTGACAGGGTCCTCGTGGGTGCAGCCTCAGGTGCCCCCAGTTTGCTCTCACAGCTTATTCCTGCTAAAAGAGTCTTCCCACTTAGAGGTGGAGAAGGGGTTATGTTGGGAAAGATGGGACAGGAAAAGCTTACAAATATGATTGCCTAGCAAGAGATACTGAGAATATAAAACCTAGGAATGAAATAGAAATGAAAGCTAGCTTTGAGATGTAATCATGGCAGGCAGGAAGAGGGTGATTGTAACAAACAATGGGATGCTAAGGGACCCAAGAGTGTAGCCCCACTCTACCCTGCTGAGGTATCAGGGAAAAGATAGATAAGAAGACAGTCTTTACAGTTTAGAATACAGGGTGATATGGTAATATAGCAGTTCTTATAGGCTGTATGCAAAGTCTGTAGGTTTTGTATCTCGCGCGGGTTGGTCACTGTAAGTTAGAATATGCAACACAAAAGGAGATATAATGTATTGTAACAAAGTTCTCACCCCTTTTCTTTACCCTTCTTACCTTACCTTGCTTACCCCTCCTCTCTCTCTCTCCATCTCTCTTTGAGACTTCCCCTCAGCCGCGGCTGGTGGCTGAAGGCCCTTTTTACCCACGACCCTTGCAATAAAACCACGTGTTCTCTCAAAAGCGTCTCAGGTTTGCAGACTTCCCTCTCCCTGCCGTCCACAAATGGTCCCACAGGGTTGGTTCAGATGAGAAATTATTTGGAAAATAAGGAAAAACCTCCCAAAACCTGCTCGGGTGTGGGAGTCCATTCCTACAAGTCACGGTCTCATTACGCCTCAGAGCCCCTTTTTATCAACATGGGGATTCTTGCATTTTCATTGCAATGAAAAATGCAGTAAAACACGAGTGTGCTGAGATGAGTGATGACAGAGGGAAAGGGGATATACAAATACTTTTTAAATGTCTGTAAAGCCTGATCCTTTCCCTTCTGTGCCCCCCCAGAAGCTGACGGCGCTCCCGTCTCCGAGATCGAGGGCCCTTTCCCCACGGCTGACGTGGCCACCAACTGCGTCTCCAGTGTCTCCTTCCACGAGCCCGTGCTCTGGATTGCCTCCTACGCCCTGATGAGCCTCTGTGGGATCATCCTGCTGGTCCTGGTCGTCCTGCTGCTCATCCCACCCCGCTGCCAGCACCGCTACACCGACAACGACGTGGTCAACGACGAGTCCTCCCTCGTGCGCCACCGCTGGAAGTGAGAGGCTGGATCCCGAATAAAACCAGACTTGAAAACAGGGCTGAGGACAAAAGAGCTCTGCCAAGGGGAAGGAGACAGTGCTTCCCATTTCCTCCTCGGTCCTTTCTACGTTCCTGCAAGAGGCTGTTGAAAAATCCCACCAAATATCCTGCATCATGACTTTTATAGCTTTATTTTCTAACGCCGGTTCTGAACCAAAGCACTGTTAACCACCTCTGAAGTGCTACGGTACTGGATTTGCTACTGCAGTAGAATGAGACTTTGTGCTCTCTACAGTACCTTCTTTAAAAAAAAAAAAAACCTGAAAAAAGTTTTAAAAAAAAAAGCCTGGAAAAAGTTAAAAAAAAAAAAAGATAAAAAAACCACACCGTGATGTTCTTCCGCTGTCTGAACAAAATTGTCCATCTCTCTTTCACCAAAAAAAAAAAAGGAGCTGTCAGTATTTTCTAACTAATCGAGCCCTGACTGTAGAAAAAGAGAAAAAAAAAATTAATAATCTTTCTTATTAATTGCATTAAATGAATACTGCTTTCTGTTTACATCAGTTTATTTTGAAACTGTGCTTATGGTGTGGGGGAGGGAGAAAAGTCAGACTTGAGCAGCAGAGGAAAAGCAAGGGAGATCAAGAAGAAATGTTGGTATGTGGTTTCTTTCCCTCAAGACCACTGCTGCCACTTGAGAGGGTCGCCCTCCCTGAGAGCTGTAACAAAATAGTCCAAGGTGGTGAAAACTGGGAAACAAACTTGTTCAGCCTTAGAGTAAAACAAGACTACCTCTCTTAATTTACAAGGATGCTACCACTGGTGAGTGTGTGGATTAGAACTGGTCTTTAAGCACAAAGATGCTCCATACAACCAAACGGGACTACTTGGCTTTGAATTTTTTGGGATTTTATAAAAATTAATACTTCATGCCTTTCCACTTTGGTGCACACAAAAAAAAAAAAAGAAAAAAAAGAAAAAAAGAAACCATTCTGTTTCCCCCCCTCATGTGGGGTTTTGTTGGGTTTTTTCTGAGTTTGATATTTAGAAAAGGCTGATCTGCATATGTATGGACAGACAAAAAAGCAAGGTCTGTTTTCTGCTGTATTGCTAGAGAGCGTGTAACAAAAAGAAAACAAAATAAGAAAGACAACTTTTTTTGGTTGTTTTAATTCAGCTGAGCTCAGCAACCTAGAAATTCAAAGGAGAAGTAGCTGTCTTTATGGACAGGCTGTAAAGTGCAAGTCTTTATGCTGGCTTGTTTTTCAGCTCCAGCAGCAGTCGGAGGTGTTGAGTTTGGCATCAATCAAATGAAAAGTGTGTGTGTCCTGCCTGGCTGAAAACAAACACGTGGTGGGACTGGAAACAATAGTGAGAGAGAGCAGGGGAGGATGTACTTGACCAGGCTTCCATTCTGCAAGTGCAGGTCATCATGCTGAGGTCAGAACAAGGTGTTTTCTTTGCAGATAGGGGATTTTTTCTTTTCCCTAGTTGCAGGCTTCTCTGTAACGCTGGCCTAAGTGTTTGGATTGGAAAGATAAACAGTGCAAGGCTGAGGAGTTTTTAATACATAAAGAAAAGGAAAAAATATTCCTTTGCATTTTGATAGCAGAGCAGTTTGGTATCTGTATGGGAATTGGGAAAAAAAAAAAAAAAAAACTTAGCTCTGAATTTCCCAATCCCTTGCCTAGACAATTTTCTGCCCAAAATCCCTTCATATAGTTCTGTGATTCACACTGCCTCTGCATCTGACTCTGCATGGAATAAGGAAAGATTTTTTTAATTTTTTTTTTTTAAGAATGGTGCATTTACACAGGTGCACGTCATGTGTGTGAAAATAAAACACTGTGGGGTTTTTTTTTTTTAATAACTTATGTCCTTCACGTCATAACTGGAAGTGCCTGTGGTTTTCTTTTCAGTTCTTGCACTTTCAGATTGCTTGGCTCAGTAGAGTAAAATAATTGATGCTGTGATCCAACGTCTGAAAATGATTTCTCATGGAATTTGGAGTTGGAAACAGGAGTGAATTTTGAGCTTGTCTCCTTCTTCCTCTGCCTCTTAGTTTTTAAGAGGAGAGAAATTGTGAATTACATGAAATAAGCCATAGAGCTTAGCTGTTTTCTCAGTGTCCTATTTTCCATATCTCTTTCTTAATATCTTTGAATTAAGAGTTCCACGTCATCCTCCTGGGTTTGGTTTTACATGTAACAAATAACTTCAGAGTTGTATTCCTTCTTTTTCTACAGTATGGCAATAGAAGTTATGCTTCTGGCACTTGTTTCAAACAGAAACACAGTATGGATTTTGGATGCACAGTGTTAAACAATAAACCCTCTTCCAGTTCAGAAAGTGAAAACAATTTGTACGCTCTTAAAAAGTTTCATCACTACTCCCCCTCACCTCAGAACCTCCTATCTCCTTGCCACAAAGAGTTTTAGGAAGGAATTTATTGGGAAAGGTTCTGAGTAGGCTTTTTAATGAGATTTCTTCTGAGTTGGTGAACAAAGTCTTCTCAGTGCACTGGATTTCGTAGAAAAGTATTAATTATTACCCTTTCCCTTTGATTGTCATTGGTCAAGATATCTTAAGGGAAACACTTGGATGAAGAGGAGCAATAACCAAGTAGCACAAATGAAATACTGATACATACTTGAGTTTTCCTTGCATTCCTTCACAACTAAAAACGTGGCTCGTAGTAAAAATGCTGTGAGTGACACCTGTGAGCAGCACAAACTTCATCTGGGCTTGTAAATTGATACTTACACTGGCAGAAATTCAGGTGAGCATTGCTTTGTTGCTCTGGCAACAAGGAGAGCAATGGAAACCCTTGAGGGTTCATTTTTAGCCTACAACACATTAAGAACAATAATGCTCTCGAGCAGTTTTGTATGGAAGATGAAACACAGTGACAGACTGCACTATAACCAAGTGTAGTCACTTGGTAACTCACAGTGATCTCTCCCTGATACATTTCAAAAAATAGATATGTTGTGAGATGTATTATGTTCCTGTTAACCGACTCCAGGTGTAAGAATAAACCCCACTTTAAGAAAATAAATTTTTAAAAAAAGGAGGGAAGAGGAGTGAAAAAACCCCAGAGCATTGAGTAAAGATGATACTGGAAAATATCCTTTATTTATTATGGAAGACAGGACGCTCCAAATCACAGCGCTCCAAACCATCCCTTGTAAGAAATATCAATATTTCCTGCTGACCCAGCTCTCCTCTGATGGGAATGTAACTCCACGTCCCAGCAAAGTGTCAGAAAGCTGCGCTCCCCTGGCTGCAGCCTCGCAGGTAATTTGATACCGTCCAATCCCTGGTGCAATCGCCGGGGATTTGAGGGGGGTGTGGTTTGAATTCCGGCCCTTAAACCTGAGCCCAGCCCTGGGAATAGGTTAATTCTATCCCCCTGCCTTCGCAAGTTCTGGAAATATTATCATGGGGGGTTTTTTTTGGCACAATTTAAATGCTGAGGGAAATAGATGAAGCATTTTAATAAGGCTTTTGTTCAGGTGCTGAAAAAGAAGTTAGGTGGAGGGGATTGTTCCGTTTTTAAGGTGAAGGATTGTGTTTAGGATGTGCATGTTGAATCAACCTGAATGCAATGCATCAAGGGGGTTTTGTATCTCCTGTGCTCAACAGCTGTAAAATTTACCAGCAAAAGTCAACCTATGAGTACCCAGTGCAGTTCCTTGTTGTGTATTGGCCAGCTTTGTCTTACTGAAGACATAAAGACATAAAATGTCTTGGTAGCCATTTGTCTACCAAGCTTTTCCTTTTAAATATTAAAAGGCTTGTGAGAGTTGCATGGCATTGCACGTTTCCAGAGAGAGAAAGAGAGATCTGTAAATTTTCCAATATAACAAAATTATTGTGCTGCTGGAAGTGTTTTTGATTTCTGTAGGGGTTTCCAACAACTGGGCTGGTGTTGGTTGTCATATCCTCATCTCAGACACGAATATAAATAGCAATATGAGCTATTTATGAGGAATATGAGCAGTGAAATGAAGGGTGTTGGTTACAGTGACCTATGGAGGTGCAATTAAAGGGAATTACAGAAAGAAAAATAATTAGGGTGCCTTTAGCTTCATTAAAAATTGCAGGAGCATAACAGATTGATCCTTTTCAGAAAAAGCTGTACTTTTTTCTGAGACATTAGTTCCTGTCAAACTTGACTCTCTGATTGATAAATTGTTCATTTCTGGCTGCTGAAGTCCCTGCTGCTGTTGAGAGAAGTGAAGACAGATTGGTAATGGGATATGAGCAATCTTCTGAGCCAGTCAGATTTGCTGGATTTTGAGGCTTAATTAGATGCTAATCCAGGCTTGTGAGTAATCCAGCATCCTGCTCATGGCTCTTTGGGGATGCTAGCAGAAACACTTGGCTCCAGCCAAACCCCTGGGTGAGAGGGATCCAAAACCACAAAAGCCACAGAGGGACAGCAGCTGCTGAGAAACTGCTGTAGGTGCAACATCCAGTTGTCCCCATTTCCTTTGACAAGGGTCCACTTGCCTAAATATTTTGGAAACCAGCACTCCAAGGTGCCTTTTGGTGCTAGTGGGGATTATCCACTCCCAGGTGAAGACAGGGCACAACCATCTTTAGGTAGGATCATTGCCCAGCTGCTGAATATTCCCCTTTCCATGTAACAGTGCACACAATGCTGTTTCTCACCCCCAGCAGTGGCATTTGTAAGCAGCAGGGCAGGAAATCATAAAACATGCTGACATCAATGACTGTGCAGTAGTAATGTAAGAATGGTTCATATTTGGCTGGATCTTTGTGGTCAGGTAGTCTTTGAAATACTGGGAATTTCAGATTGGACTGTGAAGGCACACACAGAATTTCCTTTGAGCTAGCCAAAAGGTAAAACACTAAAGGTAATTTTTAGAATTTAAAAAGAAGTAGCCCTCAAGAAGTGTTCTCTTCCTTTTTTTTTTTAATCAATAACAAACACTTAAAATAAATATATTTTAGTATAGCTGCTGTCCTACTAATTCGCTGGTTGTAAATCTGATTTTTCTGATTTGTCTTCTAGGCCATTCACCCCTTCTCATTTCCCCCCCACCCCAGCAAAAAAGTTGCTAAAAGATTAAGGTCTCCATTTTCCAATTTCAGCATTCTAACAAGAGATACATTTTTCTTGTTTACCATTCACAGACCTGTTTTAAAAGCAGTTTAGTTCCTAAATGCTTTTAAAATTAACTGTAGGGTGACAATACTTGCAGTGCCATTAGGAGAAGAACTGGAGCCAGAACTTTACCTGTGCCAATGGTCCCTGAATTTTACTGTGTGCCAAGAACTCCTTTGTGCATTTGACTGCGTTCCCTGCACTTCTTTCACTTCCCACCTGGAAATATTCCCTGCTCCTGTATAATCTCCTTTTTCTCTGCCCTTGGGAAATGCAGGGCTGGAGAGGAGGACCACAAAGAGCTGTTCCTTAAGCAGGTGACAGCTCCTTCCATGACATTTTTTATCCTAAAAACAATTCCAACTGAGCAACTGAGTTTGCTCTGATTTTAAAGCATTGTGTATTTAGGCAAAACACTTGAATAAATGACATTGTTTGTAACAATCCTCTCATCCCATCCCCCGTGGATGAGGCAAATTTTCACAGGGCCAAGTCAAACCTGCAAAGGGCACTTTTATTCCTGTGCTTTCAGAGAGGGCTTATAGAGCTGAATGTTTAAATGGCTGTATTTGCAGCATGGTTGTCCTTTGGAAATTCTGTGGTAAAAAAATGTTGAGAATGTTGAAGAGGTAATAAAAAGACAACAATTTCTTCATAGCACGAAGGTGTGGATTACTGCAATATGTGCTGGGGAAAATTGCTTTGGTAGCCAATACTCTGTGTGTGCATAAACTATACAAAGTTCAGTGTTTAAGACTTACCTGAAACAGGCAGTTCATGGTTTTTATTGCAAATTTTATATGGAGATGCAGAGATCTTTTAAGGCTTTTAACACTACATTAACTGTTACTTGATAGTTATTCAGGAAGTGTGGAAAGGATTTCACCTTTAAGGAAATTATTCCAACTTACAGAGGCATTTCTTCACCTGCTGTTTTGTTTTGTTTTGGGTTTTTTTTATTAGACACTGTTTTTAACACTGACTGAAAAGAAAATGGGATCAAAACTTTGAAAAAAGGGGGTATGGTCTTTCTTTCTAATTCAATCTTCAGGTTATGTTAGGATCTCTATCCCACTTACTGTCAAGCCTCATTACTCAATTTTCCAAAAATTGATACTTTGTACTTTCAGGTCTTGCCACTTTCAGATAAACACTATGTAAAAAATCAGATTTTATGCTGCGCAAAATAAATGATTAATTCTTTCAACCTATCCTGTGTGTCTTTTTAAATCCACACTTCAAAGCTGATAAATTATATCCTTCCAAATTCCTCCTCTGACTCTCAATTCCAACTCCTGGCTGTAGCACTGGGGCTAAAGCAGAGCTGCTGTGGATCCCACCTGACCTTGGCCAAGTTTAGCTCCGAGGTGATTTTTTTTTTTTTTTTCTGCTTATTCCCGACTTACAGATATTCCTGTGTCAACTTTTCATTTCAGTACGGGGCAGAATCGGGCAGAGGCAGCACGAAGGTGAAGCTGCTGATGGTTTGGGTTCGGGTCATGCTTAGGGCTGCTCCTGCCCCGGGATGCGGATGGGGAAGGGACACAAATCCCTGTCCCTGTCCCCAGTCCCTGCTCCGCGCTCTTTCCTCGCCAGATGGAGCCCAAGGGGCGTTTTTCAGCTCTTGGAGCCCTTTCAGCACTTTCTGGGGTTTTTGCCCGAATTCCCTTAAAAGTTACTTTCATTTTCTTTTCTGAATATCCCACCTCAAAGACCTTAGGGCCTTCTGATCGTTTATCATCTCTCTCTTCCCTCCCCCTAAACACCCCGTTAAAAAGTCCATAATTTTAAGCCCATTATTAAGTTTGTTATTTTGAGCTTTTTAAAGGCAGCACAGTGTATTTATCGTGTATGTTGTACATTTAGGGCATTAGTCAAGTAAGATGGACTGGCAGCAACTGTTTAATAATTTTTTTCCTTCAAAGCTGGCAGGTTTTGCTTATTTCTGTCCTGATATTCAGCAAAGCCTCTCCAAAACTGCCACAGGTGTCCCACAGAAGTTGTGGATGCTGCATCCCTTTAAGTGTTCAGGTGTTGGATGGAGCTCCCAGCAACCTGTTCTAGGAAAAGGTGTCCTTGCCCATGGCAGGGGGTTGGAACTGGATGATCTTTAAGGTCCCTTCCAAACCATTCTATGATCCCATTATTACACAGCTCTGCTCACAACTTTTCATTCTTTTTCTTGTGCTTAAACTTCTCTTGTGCTCTTGAAATTACCATCATCTTCAGAGCACCCTCTGGACTGTTTATTCACACTTCCCTTGCTCATCTTTGCCCATGAAAACTGGCCTGTTTAGACAAAACACCTTTTAAGTTCGTGTGTGAAGCACAAAAGTAAGAATTTATTGCAAGAATACAGCTTTTTTTGATAATGACAGTGAAGTGTGCACAAATACGTGAAGGTTGGCAATCCAAGTGCTCTGTGCAATTTTCCAGTACAATGTGTAATTCTGATGGCCACTTAAACAGCAAACATTTACTGTTCTCCCCTTTCTCCACCAAAACAAACTCTTTAAAAATAAATGGCTTGTGATTTCTTTTTTTTTTTTCCTTCTAGAGGCTGACAAGTACCACTTGCCTATGCCTTGACTCATCATTTGTTTGGCCAGGGAATTCAATAGCATTTCCCAAGAAAGACAAGTTATTGTAAAGAATACAGGGATCTGTGCTGCCAGTGCCTACACAAATATTAGAGTATTGGATTTTAATAGCTGTTAGCTAGATGAGACTGCTTTCTATGAATAGACACTGTATTGTGATTCTTCAAATACCTTCTTTTCATGCACCCAGAATTGTTCTGAGGTACTATGAGTAGGAATACTATTTGCTTTTCCCTTGAGTGCTTTTTAATTGTAAATTTAACATTACTTTCAGCTTTCTGTATTCTTATTGAATGAGATTTTTTATATCACTGGACAACTTCAACATTCTCTAGGCTGGTGGTTTATACTGATATTTTAAACTGCTGATTTATTTTTGACTGCTGACGTATCCATCTTCTTCTATCTGGATGAAGCGCAGTTAAATATATATTCCATATGTTTCTCTGCATTAACAAAGCAGAAGAAAACCACACGAATGAACCCCACCTGTGTATTGTTTAGCAGGCCAGCAATGCCTCAACCTCACAAGCTTTACAGGTTTTCCAGGTTATCAGCTGAAAGTCATCCATGCTTCCTTTCTACCCTTTAAATGATCCATTAAATATGATCCGTCTGTTAAATGATCCATTGTTGCATATCCTGGGGAAGATGACTTTATTCTTTTAAATCCACAAAAGAAGCATCTAAAAGTTCTCATCTTGTTTTCAGTATTTGCTCCTGGGTTTCATGAGGGCAGTCAAGGTATACCAGAAAACAAAACAAAACAAACAAAACAAAACAAAAAAAAACCACAAACACCAAAAAACCCCAACCAAAAAAATTATCAACAGTAATTTTATTAAAATAGACATTTACATCTCTATTTCTCTGTGTTGTCCATCTGCATGTTCTTGTCTGCCCCAAGTCTTGGGTAAAGTTAGACACCAGCTGCACATTTTATGTAGGAGGTCTATTTTTCTATTTTTTTAAGTTCTTGTGAGTTCTGCAAGCAAACATTTACTCCAACATTCTCTCCCTGTCTTGCAAACTCTGTTTTAAATCATTAAATTCTTTGAACTCATCCTGGCAGGATTGAAAATCCACTGCTGGCCATTTGTGGGCAAGCAGAAAACACGTAAATTGAATTTTTATTAGGGCTGGAATGACACTTTTGCTCATTTGTTAGTCGTGAGGTGGATGCAGAAAATACCTCTCTGTTGGTGCCACGGTTCAAAGGGCAAGCAGGAACTTGCTGGTGTAGTTTTAACTGTGTTAGATCATAAATTTCCTCTGCTGACTGGGTTTTGTGGTGATAAGACAAGAATAAGACCCTGTAGGTACATTCACCTGCTTCATTCAGTGTCATTTGTTGTGAGTAGATTTCCTGCCCTGCTTATCACCAAAGGATCTTAGAGCCTCACAGGAATTGAGAGTGCAGATTAATATTCTGTAAGTTTTTCTCTAAGCTTTCGAGTTACAGAAAGAATGTTTGCAGGATGAAATCAGAAATGGTCCTTCAGAAGGGTTCTGCACCCCACATCTTGGATTCATCACTAAAGAAAGAAGTGTCACTTGGGTTTTTTTGCAGATACAAAACTGAGACACCTGAAGTAAAACATTTTAGAGTTTCCTCCTTGTTAAGCACTTAAAATCCCCTCAGCCACTGGATCCCTGGGATCTGGCAGGCCAGCAAACCAGGATTTGTAGCAAATTCCTGGGTGTAGTTCCATGTAGTTTAGGCAGTAATGAAAAGTAACCTGCTACACTTTTCTTGTGGGTAAAAGCAGGTAAAATTTCATTTTTACCAATAGCCACTGATGGCCAGGGAAGTGGTTTTTTCACTGTATTGAGGTGGTTACAAACTTCCTAAGGGCTTAAAATTTTTCCCAGTGGAATCTGTGAGACACCACTACTCATAAAATAAATTTATTTCAAAATTAAATTATCCCAAGCCCTAGTTAATATTCTTTGCTTCAATGAAAATAGAGGAATTTTTCATTTGGTTACCACACAGTGTTTTGGGTTTAGAACTGGATTATTGTTACTTTAAGGGCTAGAAGTGCAGTCTTCCAGCAGTTTCAATCATTTATTAACAGAGGCATCATTTTCTGATGTGCCAGCTTGCAGGATAACACTTTCTGCAGAAATTATTGCATATTTTTAAAAAGTATGCTAGACTAACTTTGTCCTTAACTTCCTCTTGCCATCTCATAACTCTTTTTCCTTTCTGCCCAATGCTTCTCATTCCTTAACTTTATTTGTCCCCTGTTACCTCTTTAATTATTCACATGCCCTGGTTTTATGGGACGTTGCTTTTTCATTTGCAAGCTCCTGTAGATTTGAAAATAACCAGCAGCAATTACTCCCTTAGGTTTTATCTGCAATTTACAGGCTATTATAATATACCACTTGCAGAAAAGGACAAGAAACACCTCTCCTCCAGGGACTGGAAACATTTACAGCTTTCAGGAGTGTCCTGGGAAGAATGTAAAAGCCCCACTCTGGCTGCAGTTCCTATCTGAGCCCTCCTGCAGGACTTTATTCATCTGTTTGCTGAGCTAAACATAATTCCTGTGCATCATTAGAGGCAGAGGGAACGAAAGAGCTCAGTGGAAACTAAATCTGAGAGGTTTTAAGGGCAACTGCAGAATCACAAGAGTAGTTTGAGTGATTTTCTAAATGAAAATTAGTGACTCAGCTACCCCAGCAGGGAGGAAACCACCAGGTGATGGTGCACAACACCTGGTACACAAGAAAAGATGAACCAAGGGTGGGCTGGAGCTCGTGGTGGAAATTGTGTCATCCCAGTGCTGTGAGGAAGGGTGGAAAAAGGAGGATGGGTCTTCAATGGAAGAAGTCCTGGGTTGGGTTCAACAAACTCAAAAATCACTGGTTCACCTGCAGAATGGATCCAGACTCAAAGAGAGTAGGTTTAGATTGGGTATTAGGAAGAAATTCTTCACAGTGAGGGTGGTGGGGTGCTGCCCCATCCCTGGAAGTGTCCAAAGCATGAGTCACCTGATGGAGCTGGGATGTTCCCTGCCCATGGTAGTGGGGTTGGCACCAGATGATCTTTAAGGTCCCTTCCAACTCAAAACATTTGGAGAAAGAAAGGAAGAAAAGAAGAAAGGGAGAAAGGAAGGGAGGGAGAAGGAGAGAGAAGGAGAGAGAAGGAGAGGAAAGGAGAGGAGAGGAGAGGAGAGGAGAGGAGAGGAGCATCCAAGTAACCGATGATACGCT
>JANPWX010000252.1:65501-141631 GCA_024734555.1 Trochalopteron elliotii
TGTATTCGTGACAAATAGGAAAGGAAAGGAAAGGAAAGGAAAGGAAAGGAAAGGAAAGGAAAGGAAAGGAAAGGAAAGGAAGAGAGAGAGAGAAAGAAAGAAAGAGAGAGAGAGAGAAAGAGAGAAAGAAAGAAACCCCAGCTTTCCGAACGGGAAACAGTTTAAAGTTAACTTTAACCGGGGCGGTGCGGCGCTGACAGGCGGCCGCTCCCCTTCCCGCTGCCTTCCCGGTGCTGGCAGGGAGAGGCCGGGAGAGGGACGAGGAGAAGGAGGAGGAGGAGGAGGAATAATGAAGCTGGGCCGGCACTGTGAGTAGGATGCGTCCCGGAGCGGCTCCGGGCGGGATGAGCCTTCCCCTCCCCAAGGGGAAGGGGCGAGAGGGCTGATGACGGCTCAACACCCAGCTTTTACTCCGGAATAATTCATGCTCGAGTCTTAAATAGATTTTTTTTTTTTCTTTTTTTCCCCTCTGTTCAAGGCCAGCTGTGTGCGGGTGGGTGTGTATATCAGCGATGTGTGGCTGCGTGGGGGTTTGCAATCAGCTAAACACGGAATGACCCAATACTGGGCTTACATTTAATGATTTAATTGCTGCCAAGGGGCGCATGAGGGACAAGGGAAATTGGGAGCTACTGAAAGGTGGGACTGCTGACACAGGACCCGAGGGAATGGCAGGAAACTGTCTCAGTGGAGTTTAGGTTGGATATCAGGGAAAGGTTTTTCACCCAGAGGGTGAATCAGGAACAGCTCCCCAGGGAAGTGGGGAGCACTAAACTTGACAGAGCTCAAGAAGTGTTTGGACAATGCTCTCAGGCCCAGGGTGGGATTGTTGGGGTATCCTGTGCTGGGCCAGGAGTTGGACTGCATGATCCTTGTGGGTCCCTTTAAACTCGGGATATTCCTTGATTCTATCACCTTTCCCTTATGCTCTGCTGTTTTACACATCCTGCCACACCTCCATGCTGACTGTCCTTCCTCCTGGCTTCTCTCTGCCACCTTCTCTCCCTGGCACTGTGAGTATTGCTGAGTGTCTCTGCCTCATGACAGTGACACTTCTGTAACCCTCAGGGATCTCCTCCGTGGCAGAAATGGAGTGAGGGAGGCACACAACACCTCTGCAGCTCACTGTCCCCACACTGCTCCACGCTGCTGAGCAACCACAGCCACCAATATCAATAAAAGCAGAGTCTCAGTTTCCTGCATGTAGGCTGGACTTTGGGCTTTATAACTCTTAACTGCTTAATCATGAATATTAAGCTCTCTTGACTATCTTAACTTTGATTTTATGGCTTCGGTGTTGTGTGGAGGTTTGCATGTGTCTGTGGAGAAACCCAAAAAGGAATGTATGTGTGCAGGATTAATAACCTCAGTAAACCTAAGAGAGCCAGCTGGACCCAGCAGTGAGGTCTCTTGATGCCTTCTGAGTCCCAGGAAGCAAAATCAAAAGTTGGTTGACAGTGAAAATATTCCGTGAGGTTTGAGAGCCAAGCACAAACTGTGCAAGAGAGCTGGCAAATGTATTCCTTGACCCTTAAAAGGCATATTTCAGAAAACATTTAGAGAAGCTTGTGTTCTAAGTAAAATACGGAATATATTATAGAATCACAGAACTATTTAGGTTGGGAAAAACCTCCAAGATCATCGAGTCCAACCTTTAATTGATCACCATCCTGTGAACTAGAGCGTAGCACCGAGTGCCACATTCAGTTGTTTCTTGAACTCCTCCAGGGATGGGCACTCCAAACCTCCCTGGGCAGCCCCTGCCAAAGCCTGAGCACCCTTTCCATGGGGAAATTCCTGCTGCTGTCCAAGCTGAGCCTCCCCTGGCCCAGCCTGAGCCCCTTCCCTTTCCTCCTGTCCCTGTTCCCTGGGAGCAGAGCCCGACCCCCCCGGCTGTCCCCTCCTGGCAGGGACTTGTGCAGAGCCACAAGGTCCCCCCTGAGCCTCCTTTTCTCCAGCCTCAGCCCCTTTCCAGCTCCTTCAGCCCCTCCTGGGGCTCCAGACCCTTCCCCAGCTCCATTCTGAACACGCTCTATTCCCTCAATTCCTTTCTTGTAGTGAGGAGCCCAGAACTGGACACAGGATTTGAGGTGTGGCCTCACCGGTGCCCAGTACAGTTGGGTCCTGCTCCTGTGGCCACACAATTCCTGATTCAAGCCTCAGTCCATCGATCCAGCCTGCCCAGATCTCCCTGCAGAGCCTTCCTTCCCTCCAGCAGATCCACACTCCCGCTCAGCTTCGTGTTGTCTGCAAACTGGCTGAGGCTGCCCTCGATCCCCTCACCCAGATCATCAATAAAGACACTGACCCCAAAATTGATCCTGGGGACACCACTCGTGACTGAACACCAGCTGGGTGTGGCACTGTTCTGTTTTATCTTCTTTTTGCCAGAGTCGGGATTAAATGTGCCAGAGAGTATTTCTTGTTCGGACTCAGATGTTTATTAATTCTTACCTAAATTACAGTCTCATAAACCACGAGTTCTACAGCACTTCTAGCTAACAAAGTGAAAATGAAGCCATATCTATCTCTCTACGAAGCCTTTTAAGGATAAACTGTCCAATTAAGAAATGACACCTAAATTATTTTTACTTTTAACCCAATAACCAAACACCAGTGGCCCGCAATGCGGATTTTTCTATCCAAATAAAAAATACCACCCAGACCCATGAAGAAGAAGGTGAAAAAGAAGGACTCAGCCTACAGCCTAAAACCTCCATCTTGCTTTATATATATATTACTATATACTAAAACCTTAAACTCTATGTTTTCCACCCTGTGATATTACACGCTTCTATTCAAACTCCACACCCACAATCCCAGTGCTGTCACTCAATTTTGGAAGCCTTTTCCACAGCCTCAGGTCAAATGCAGTGTTTGCTTGGGGGTCAGTGCCTGTCAGCACAGAAAGCCTAAAATTCTCAGTGCCCAGGGTTCCAACACGGCACCATTCCCCACCACCCTCTGGGCTTGGACATGCAGACAGTTCTTAACCCAGGGAAGATTCACCTGTCCAGGTCCAGGGCTGCAGCTTTTCCAGGAGATGCTGTGGGAGATGGTGCCAAAGGCTTTGCTGAAGTCCAGGGACACACATCCACAGCCTTCCCCACGTCCCCCAGGGGAGTCACCTGTTTATAAAAGGAGATCAGGTTGGTGAGGCAGGACCTGCCTTTCCTTTCCCTTTTCCGTGCTGATCCCTTGGTTGTCCACATGATCACACTCAGGATGATCTGTTCCATGATTTTCCCAGCCACTAGGGAATAGCATCAGGCATAGCAGCTGTCAGACATTTGTACTTTCTCTTCTATTTAGGTAAAATGCTGCATTGTTGAATCTGTTTTGCAACACAGTGGCTCTGTAATAATGATGAGAAATACTGCAAATACATTTTAAAGGTAAAGCTGCCAAGCCAACCGTGGAATGAGCAAAACAACACCTGACTGGTGCTCTCATAGATCTTTGCAATGCAAAACACCCCATCCCCTCCCCAAAAATAGTCATTGAAATCTCTCTATAAAATCGTCATTTTCACTTCATTCTTCCTGGGTTTTGTCTTTGAAACTTGTGACTTGGCCTCCTTTACAAATTAAATATATCTTGTGTATAAATCTGGTAAATTTTTTTAAGATTGGTGTCATTCTTCTTGGTTCCTGCAACTTCCTGATTTGTGGACTTAGTCAGCGTTTGTGTTCACATCACTGCACAAATGAAGTGTCAGAGTAATTTCAGTATTATTTTAGTGTGGGTTTGCACCACTACTCATGGAGTGAGAGATTTCTGAGATTTCTCATGGGTAATACTTAAAGAAATTTATAATATCTGAAGATCCATTATATTACATTCTCAATCCTTTGATGAAAACACAGCAAGTTTCTCACAATATTTTCCCTGCCGTCACACAAATGTTTCTGCAATGTTTCATTGGGCTCTTTTTTTTTTTTTTTTTTTGAAGGTGGGAGAATGCAGGAATAACCATGTGGACAAATCCAAATAGGGAGTAGCTAGAGAGGAAAAATTCAATCTTTATGGTGTATTATCAACAGCACTTGGGCCAATAAAGGCAGCTTGTATGAAAAAAAAAAAAAATCAAAGTTTCTTCTGGCATGAATAACCAGAAGTAAAGGGTCAGGAATGTCTGTGTTGGACCAGTGTGTTCATTTTAGAGAATTTTTCAGAATTTGGATGCAAACCAATTGGGCAGAATTCACAGGAGTGACAGAACTCGCAAAACAGGACTTGAGGATGACAAGTGAAAAATTTGCCCTTATTCTAGAGAAGGGGCTGGGCAGAAATCTTAATGTTTATAAAAGGCAGTTCCAAGAAGGAAAGGAAAGAAATATCTTTTGAGTGTAAACTGTTATAAGGAAGATTCAGACCAGATAATACAAGATCTTTTCTAGATGGTTGGCAAAGTAAACATGCTGCACATTTTTGGACATTGGTACTGTTCAACTCAGTTTTCAGGACTATAAAGTGAACAATTTTCTTGTTTTCCACTTTAACAGACCCATGTTTTCGAGGATGGTTCTTTGCCCATCAGGAAGTGAGTCATGTCTCTAAAACAGCCTGTTCCACTAGTGCAGTGTGATCTTTCCCCATTTAGCACCATAAATTAGGTGGTGTATTTCATCAGGAAAGCCTGTTAGCACTTCTGGTGTTGAGGAGAAGCAGATATTCGATATGAGGAGGAAGCTTTTCACAACAAGGGTGGTAAAACACTGGCACAGGTTATCCAGGGAGGTGGTGGCTGCCCCATCCCTGGAAATACCCAAGGTCAGGCTGGACAGGGCTCTGAGCAACCTGATGCAGTTGAAGATTTCCCTTCATTCATTGAAGGGAGGTCAAATAAATTAACTTTGAGGGTCCCTTCCAGCCCAAATGAATTTGTGGTTCTTTGAAATGCAGTCAGAACTCAGTGTGTGAAAGGGATTGTTTGTGCCTTCTCCTGTTTTCACCCAGCATGTTGAACATGTGGGTGCAGGGAATTCCCTGTTTGGTCAACATTTAAAACCATTCCTGAAGTGTTTGCATGTGTCAAAAAATCAATAGTAACTGCAAACCAGCTCTGGAGCACTTGGTACTTACTTTTCAGAGTCAAAAGCCTACTAGGATTGAGTGAAACTTTGTGTTTCTTTGAGGTGTTACGGATGTGGATTGAAGGGAGTGTTGGGGGAAATTTTCTGCTTGAAGATCAAGTTTTAGAAACAAAAGGAGTTGTCCTAGATAGAAATGCAACAAATACTCGATTGCCACATCTCTGAAGGCTGTGGTTAGCACAGTGAATCAGACAAAAAACCAGCCAGTTTGGGTAGCAGTGCCAGAAAAAATGACAAGATTTTTTGTGTTGCTTTGAAAACATTTTTATGTCTTTGTGAGTTTGTTTTTGTTTTTTTTTTTTTTTTTCCTTTTTATTTTCCCCTTCACAGCTGTTCTGAGATTATTTGCATTCCTGTTGATATCTGTGGCTGCTTGGTATTTGGGATACTTTGTTGCTGCTCATGTATCCCAAAGCACAGTATCTATTGCTGCACTTCAAGAGATCGGAAAGAAACCAGTGTTGAGGGGTGTGTAGTTGAATTTATTTCCTTTTTTTTTCTTTCTTATACTGTATCTGATATTGTGTATTTATGTGCTAAATGACAAATGGCTTGTTAGCTAAGAAATTATTGGGTATGTGCTATTATAAGAATGAAGTTGACTGTAAAGTTAATTAAAGCAAAGCTAAACCTTTTCTTGGACCCTGTTTTTGAGGAAACGCAGTGTCAGCCTATTTTTACAAGTGTACAAAGGTAATTAATTGAACACTGATGTAAGAATACCTTATTTGTTTGCTGGCATATAAGTGCAAAACTGCAGCTTTGGTTCTATCACATGTATTTTATATTTATGATAAACAGCTGAACCACTAACTAAACTTTGTGAGTAAATTCTCATTATTTTTTAGCTCTACTCTGACCAGGTGGTTTAATATGTATATTTTTGTCATTCTATGATTATATTATTGTGTAAAAAAAGGGCTTAAAATAAGAATGATAGCTATTCACTTCAAGCTGTTGGCAGGAAACCTTCATCCTTGTAGTCCTTCCTTCCTGTTACGTGGAACAGCAGATAATAATTACCTTATTTTCAATTATACCTATTTGGAAATCAGTGAGAACTTCCAGCCCAAACAAACCTGTGATGAAATTGCCACGACCCCAGAGATTCTGTGTTCAGACGTTTGAGTTTAGCACGTTGGCTTTGGGGGATTCACCCCATGTAGAAACAATTGTTCATGCAGCATCTAATAAAACATTTTTCCATCTTTGCTGTTGCAGCCCCAGCCCCCAAAAGGCAGAAGTGTGACCACTGGACCCCCTGCCCACCTGGGAACTTCGCCTATCGCATCCTCAGCGGAGGTGGCAAACAGAGGAGGGCTAAAATTTGCTTTGAGGATGAGCAGTGAGTACCACTCTAACTTTACACCTAAGCAAGTGCTTTGTGCTGTGAGCAAAGGTGTTTTTTGGGTTTGGTTCAGCAGCAGCAGCAACTGAACTCCTACCAGGTGGAAAACTTCAGAATTTATCTGGCACAATTTAATTCTTCTTCTTCTGTCTTTTTTTTTTTTTTTTTTTTTTTTTTTTTTATGATCTCCAGTGATTTTCTTTGTTCTTCTACATGAGCTGCAGAGGACTGTTAGTTTTCAGTAGGATTTCTAATTTTCATGGTGCAGGATAGCAGATTTGCAGGACGTTGACTGCTCAGGTTCTTTCATGGCTTTTCAAACTGGACGGGTGAAATAACTTCAAAACCTTTCAGTGACCTTTCCTGGAGACATAATCCACAGAGAGTACAGCCATAAAACCACTTTATCTTGTTTGCTTTTTTTTTTTTTTCCTCCTTTATCTTTCTGGCTGCACTGCTACAAAATATTTTCTTGATCTGGCTCCTTTTGAAAGAGCCATTGTTGAAGGAAACTGACTGATACACTGTGCAAGATTTTTAAGCTCTTGTTTACAATAGAGTTTTGAATTAAATAACTGAAGAAAACATAAATATCAGAAAATTACTTAGCACTGTAAACATAACTTTGCAACAGAGCTACTGGACAGATGTATTTTACTGATATTGTATTTATTTCAATTCCAGGTTTATGAATGAATATGGAAGTGGTATAAACATTGCCATTGTGAATTGTAAGTAAGAGAAAAAAATGTTAGAGAGAGACATACTTTTGTACTGCAATAAATTACCAGTGTTCTTGGGGGGCTTGGATATTTTGTTTTGTGGGGTTTTTTTTACCAGCTAGTATGGAAGGGAAAGGAAAATATTGCAAACTTGATTCACGTTAATGTAAGAAAAACAAATCTGTGTGATAAAAACAGTCTTCTGGGTAAACAAAAGAAACATGTTCAGAATCAATATGGGAGAATAGAAAAATGTGCACATAGATGTGGTGTAAGTGTATTTTATTAGACAAAAGACTTGTGGCACAGCAAGAATATCTGTGATCTCCAGCAGTAGGACTCAACTTGCACCTTCAGTCCTTGATAAAATATATCTGCTGCTCCACTGATAAGGGGGAAGCAGGAACTGAGAGTTGCAGGTCTGCCTCAAGGTGTAGCCATGGTACAAATTCCTTTTTCAGAGTTGTTCAGGGTACAGAAAGACAAACTCAAATTTTATTTAATATTAAACTGCCATTTGCTTATAGTAAAAGCCACTGGAAGCAGCGAGTGTGCTTTATTCTAAGTTTGGAGACACCTAAATCCTAAATTTTGATTTAGATGAATGGGAATGGTGATGAAGTGCAGTGTATTCAATATTGGGTCCAGGGAAAAATGAATGCATAAATCTTGTGGGGGAGGGGAAAAAAAGGGAGTTCACAGGCACAGTCAAGCTGGCTTTGATCACAAAACACTTATATTCAATTTTTTTTTTTTGGTCTCACTGTTGCTAAGCAAGATCTTGACTTTGTCTAAACTCGTATGATTTTGCTGGAGGTTAAATTAACCACTGACAAGAATCTGTTCCAAATTTTTCCCCAGCTAACTACTGCCTCTTTTTTCCCCAACAACCATAAAATCTTTACTGGGTATAAAATATAAAAGTGAGTTAAAAATGAGAGTAAGAGGAGAAATCCACATTTTGAATGCACAAGCAAGATGGAGGCAAATAGGAGCAGGTAAATCTGCCCATTATCCTGCACCAGTCTGTAGCAAAATGTATTTTTTTTACATGTCCACTAATTAGATCATGCAAGATAATGACTGCTCTCAATAAGTGTCTTATGGATGAAAGGTTGAACATCTCAAACACTGCACAGAATAGAATTAAGCTCATTCAAATAGTTTTAGGCTTTTCCTATCTATGACTGTGACCTAGTGTAGTATATTTAGACATAAAAACATGGAAACACACATTAAAAAAAAATTTCTTTAAAATAAGAAGTAATAAAATTTTTTAGTCACATTTGATGATTTGGAGACTATATGAAACGAAATATTCTCCCCAAATCTTCAACTTGTTATTTCATATTTCTTCCAAATTAAGAACTGAAACAAAAGAAGCCAAATAATACACAAATTTTGGGATTCCTAGCTTTAGCTGAAAGTGCTATGTTTGCCTATTGAATAAAATAATATTGACTCATATTTAGACCTTTTTTATTTTTATTATTACAGATAAAACAGGAAAATTCAGTTTGACGAATTTTTTTGAAATGTGGGCAGCAGGTAAGGAAAAGAGTTCAACAGAGCTTTTGTTAGTCTTTCAGCATTAAAAAAAGACAGATTCATAAAATTATCCTCCTCTTTCCTGTTTGAATTTGTATTCTCAACAGGGACAGCTAGAAACAAACAGCTGCTTTCCTTGTAAAATATGTTCTGGCCAGATATGATGACAAATTTTGCCTGAAAAGCTGAATTTCTCCTGTTGGTTGAGATAGTCAATTATCTTTATTATTATTGTTGTTGTTGTTGTTGTTGTTGTTGTTGTTGTTGTTGTTATTATTATTATTATTATTATTATTATTATTATTATTATTATTATTATCTTGTTCTTTTCCCTTTTTTTGTTTTGTCTTTTTCTCTGATCTCCATTATTTCAGTCTGGTAGGAATGGCACTTTACCAGATAACTTCACTCAGCAAAATTCCTTTTTCTGACATATCTTGTTCTATTTTAGTTATAAAATCATCATAGTTATAAAATCACCATAGGGAATTTTGCTGATCTGTCTCTTAACATCCTTCCACATAGCTGGAAGGATGATCTACTTTAAGAAGAGCTTTTAACACTTTTTCTGAACTTTGAATGGCAAGTTTCCTTATCTGTTAGTGAGGAGAGCCAGAATGTTCTGAGGCACTGGAAGCTGATTCCCTGATTCCTTAAAAATGCTCATGATATGGGTGCAAGAGTAGGAATGTGATGTGTGTGCCATGAATAACCAGCTGTGTGGTTGATTCCACAGACCAGTCAAAGCAGATGATGGATTTCATCAGGAATGCACCAAAAGGGACCCTCCTTCTAATGGCCACTCAGGATGATGGGAGCACCAGGTGGGAGGTTATGCAGAGCAGTGAAAAGCTGGAAAATTGCTGTTGTGAATTGGTGTAAAGGAGTGGTAAAATCCATTCTACACTCAGAGCTGTTCTCTCAATTCTTGTCTAGAAGTTTTAATTCCGTGTCTTTTCCATGATTGCACATATCTGTGTGTTGGTTCTCCCTAGGATGGGTAGGTATTATATTGTTTAAAAGCACCCCAAAGGGCACTGCTCTTACCTCTGGGTCACAACCTTCTTTACTCTATAATGTTAATTATCCACACCTCCAATTATGATGTCTCTAGTTTGCATCCCTTTAACATCATAATCTGATTTTTCAGGTGCTTTTGAATCTTTGGGGGTTTTTAGCTGAGTTTATGATATGGTAATTATCCAGGAAAAGACTTAATCCACATTTGACACCCTTGTCCTTATTTAGTAAGGACTGAAGCACCCAGAAAGTATTTGAGATACATTTTTCTTTCTGCTATGCTGTTTCAAAAAGGTTGTATTAACATCAGGAACTTACTGAGAAGGAAAAAATTGGATAAATTCAATTCTTTCTGTGAATTCAATGTCATGCCACTACCACTCTCAGGACTATTTAAATCTCATTTTTGCTTCTGCAGGTTTAATGCTGAATGTAAAGCATGAATCAGCCATGATCTTTCTCATCATTTTTCACATCCTGAATTTTTAACACTTATTTTTTCACTGCATTTTCCTAGGTTGAAAAATGATGCCAAAAAATTAGTAGAAGAACTGGGAAGTAAAGAGATCAAGAATATACAGTTCAGATCCAGTTGGGTTTTCATAGCTGCCAAAGGCTTCGAGCTGCCAAGTAATATCGAAAGAGAAAAGGTCAGATTTGTTTCATTTTCACTTTATATTTGCCTGTATATGAAAACCAAAAACTTTGGGAATACCTTGCCCACAGGTTGCAGGAGGACTAAAGATACTGTTTTTCACACAGATTTCTGTTTGCATCTGTGCCCTTGTTGTGTTCAGTTTCTGGATGTGGACCTGATATTTCTGGGTCTGAGAGATTTTAGCCTGCTAGCAGCCACTAACTTTTTCCCAAGGAAAAATTTCTCAAGAAAGTTTCTTCTCAAAACAATCTTGGCAAACAACTATCCTTTCTCAAAACAATCCTTCTCCAGGTGGTGTTTTGCTGTTTTTCTCTAGTTTAACCAATGGGATTAGGGAGGTGTTGTTCCTATTCACCAACCATGTTAAGTCTGTGTTGGAACACCTTATAAAAGGTAGTAAGAATTAGAAAATAAAACTTTTTCTATGCTCTTTGCCTTCTGAAATATTTGGAGTCTTTCTTTCATGTACTACAGCGACATCCGTAAGCCCAGTCGTGCTCATCTGTGTGACTGAGTCAGACAGAAATGAGAAACCCCAAAACAGAGTTCAGGTCCCTGGATGATGCTGATTCCCTCCAGAGCCATGTCAAACTTCCACAGTGGGGCTCTTTTCCCAGAACATCACCAGATCACAGAATGGTCAGGCTGGAAGGGACCACAGTGGGTCACTGGTGCCACCCCCTGCTCCAGCAGGGCCATCCCAGAGCACAGGGCACAGGGTTGTGTCCAGATGACTCTGGAACATCCCCAGGGAGAGACTCCCCACCCTCTCTGGGCTCTGCTCAGGGCTGGGCACTGCCCAGGGCACAAGTTGTGCCTCCTGTGCAGGGGAATTGCTGGGCTCAGTCCCTGCCTGTGGCTCTGGGGCCATTGCTGGGCCTGGAGCAGAGCCTGGGCCTGCTCTGCCCTCCCTGCACACAGGGACAGACAGGGACAGACAGGGACAGACAGGGACACCCAGGGACAGACAGGGACACTCAGGGACGCCCAGGGACACCCAGGGACACCCAGGGACACCCAGGGACAGACAGGGATGGACAGGGAAACCCAGGGACAGACAGGGACACCCAGGAACACACAGGGACACACAGGGACAGACAGGGACAGACAGGGACACCCAGGGACAGACAGGGACACACAGAGATGGACAGGGAAACCCAGGGACAGACAGGGAAACCCAGGAACACACAGGGACAGACAGGGACACCCAGGGACAGACAGGGACACACAGGGACATTCAGGGACAGACAGGGACACACAGGGAAACCCAGGGACAGACAGGGACACCCAGGAACACACAGGGACAGACAGGGACACCCAGGGACACCCAGGGACACACAGGGAGACACAGGGACACACAGGGAGACCCAGGGACATCCAGGGACAGACAGGGACAGACAGGGACACCCAGGGACACTGATGTCCCCTCTCCCTGGGGCTCCTCTCCAGGCTGAGCAGCCCCAGCTCCCTCAGCCTTTCCTGGGCACGGAGATGCTCCAGGCCCTTCCTCAGCTCCAGGAGCTCCTGTCCCTGCTGTGCTGAGGATCCAGGGCTGGACACAGCACCCAGAGGTGCCTCCAAGGCTGGGCAGAGGGGAAGGATCACCCATGACCTGCTGGGAATGCTCATCCCAATGCCCCCCAGGATCCCATTGGCCTCTTTGGCCTTTGCTGATCAGGGAGAGCTCATTGTCCACCAGGACCCCAGGTCCTTTTCCACAGAGCTTTTCCCCAGCAGGTCACCCCCAGCTTGTGCTGGTGCAGAATATTCTTCACGTTTCAGAGCTTCTGCTGGACAAAGTTATTTAATTTAGTGTATATCATGGCAGCCATCTGCGAAATAAATAAAGCACTCCACGTAAGAGAGAAACTGGCAGAATTTTCACCTGTTATGTTAAGCAACATGTGCAACATTCTCCTCAGCTTCCCAGTCCTCCTTCATTATACCCTCCTCATGTGTAAGGTTTGACAAAGTGGCATGTAAATAGAAAAAATAAATACTGATTTTTTAAAATTTATTTTACTTTTGCAGATAAACCACTCTGACCAGAAGAAGAACAGATACAAAGGCTGGCCAGCTGAAATCCAAATAGAAGGCTGTATCCCAAGAAACCTGATGTGAACAAATGCATACCTCATTAATAAAGACTATTCTATATTTTTATATCTATGACTCTATTAAATTGCCTCCAGAACTCAATAAGCATCTGAACACCAATTGTAAAGCAGGTCAAATGCACAGTTTTTAACCTATCTTTCCTCTCTGTGGTTTTATTCTAATCTGAAAACAAACAGGTATTTTGATAAGAAGTGGAAATAAAATAGTCTGCTTTGGAATTGCAGTGTTCAGGAAATCAGTCATAAAATGCCAGGATTTTTGAAAGTGAGTATACATTGTCATCAATACTTTTAGGGTTTGGTTTTACTTGTTTCTTTTTAGTATGTCTTTTCTTTTGATTCCCTTTAGATACTAATGTGCAAACAGAACTTAGTCTAATTTGTAATATAAAATCACAGCAAATTACTCTGATGTCAGTTTATTAATAACATTTCTTCTGTTCAGAGAAAGTATGGCAAGAGCTGATACATTTGCTGAGCTGATTTTAGTGGTGTTGACAACACAGAATAGCAGTGCTAACGTAAAAATCCAGTTACTTGAATTATTTTGTCAAATTTAAGCTGCAAATCTACATAATTTAATTTTTTTTCTTCCTGTAAATTCAACTTATTTAAAATGTAGTGACTTCATGCAAGCAAAAGTGTTATTCATGTTAACTATAGAATCAAGCACATAATTTGAAAGGAAGCTGTAGAAACACTTATTCAGTTTCCCTTTTTTGAAGCCCAGCAAGTGTCTGGACTGGTCTTAAGTGGTGTTTGTCCCCTCTGTGGTTCAGAAGTCTCCCATATGGCTGATTCCATAACTCAAGTTGCTTCCTGCAGCATTCCACTCTTATTCTAATTATTCCCCAAACATATGGAATTGACCCAAAAGGACCAAGCCAATAACATAGAGAATAATTAATCACTATTCTTTTTATACCATTCCATTATGTCTGATGATTGTCCTCACCTACTCTCTCCTCCCTAGACTGAGCCCACCTGTTTTAATCTTTCCTTACATTTTTTCTCAACATTAAAACATTAGTTCTGTGGTTCCTGCCTGAAACCCACTTTGAAACTTCAAATGAAGCTTGAAATCTTCAAATCTCCAACTGTGGCTGCCACTTGTAGTCACTGCTCTGTTCCCAGCAGCTTTCTGGAGTTGTGTCTCTCACCAGTCCCTAAAGTTTCCTGCTACTGGTTTGCAAACTGCTCAATAGCCCAGGGACACTGCCAAAAAACCACTTAAATTAGTCTGACTCAATTTGACTTTGGCAGACTCAGTGGTTGCTCCTTAGCACCTTGCTGCTGCTGAGGTGGATACAAACTGAGCACTTCAATAGCTGTTTCAATGTTTTTCCACATTAAGTCATTCTTCTTAATAATAATAATTTTTTTTCGGGTGGTGCTTGTGTTGCTGGCAGGACGTTTATTCCTTTGCATTGTAATCACCCTTTGCTACATGCCTGAATTATAAAAATAACATAATTACAGTGCTAATGGCTGGCAGTCCTCAAAAGTGCCAAGCTCTGAGACAGCCCTCGAGCTCTGTGCAGTCTGACAGTCACGGCCTCCTGCTCCAGGCCACAATTAATCTCACATCAATTACAATTAAATTTCACTTCAATTTCTGTTCAGCAGTTACCACTGAGTACAACATTCTCATGCTTTACATTTGCTCTGTTCTTCACACTCTGTGCAGGTGTTCCACTTATTGCAGCAGTAAAAGCTGCTCCTCTCTCATCTGAATCAAAGATCAAACCACCCTGAGAACCTTTCACAGCACAAATTCCTGCAAAGTGGTCTTTAACTCCATGGTGTTTTCACTTTTACAGAGATGAAGCTGAGTCACCTGGACTGGACTGAACTGATCTGCAGTGCTGAATGGCCATCATCAGCTTTGTTTTCATTTGTTCATGACACAGTACTTAAATATGGCAAGCAGAGGATTCTCAAGTACTTTGACAACCCTCTGATCTGAAGAAATCGTGGAAAAGTGATCACTTACCACATTTTCAATCACTTTTCAGATCAGAACCAATCTTTCAGAGTTGGTTTGAAGGTGGGATTTTGACTTTACACCCACAATTTGAACACTTTTAAAGGAACTGCCTCCTAGGAAGAAGTGAAAATCTTTTTCTTGGAATCCTAATTCTGAAAAATTAATCTGGGGGGGAAAACAACAGCTGCCGTGGTGGAGGTTGATGATCTCCATGCCAGGTGATGTTGCCAACCACAAGGAGCAGGTAGAAAGTGATTCCTGGCATTCTTCTGAGCTGGGGAAGTGCTGGGAAATACCTCTGGGTGCTTATTACACACGTGGGGTCACCACCATGCAGTAAGGTTAGAGCCTGCACTGCAATCCATCTTTTTCTCATCCCAGTAGGCAAATCCCACGGGAAGCCATGAACTTTAGTCCGTGGCATTGCTCAGGACCTGTGTTTGTGGATTTAGAAATGGGATGGCACAGCAGGTGGCAGCAGTGGTTTTCCAGATCCAGATCTGCATCTCTAGAAACACCCAACTTTCCAGAGCTTACCTGTCCTGGGCAGACACTGGAAGCCACAGACACGGGTGGATGTCACCTTGGGTGGACACCAGCAGCTTTGCCCCTGTCGTGTCAGACCTTCCCTTCCTGCACTTTGCCAGGGACAGGCTCCCATTTCAAATATCCCCAGCAGAGCATTCCACACAAAGGGGTTCCTCGTACCCCCATGCAGAAACACATTTCAGATACTCCCATTTTTACCTCCTATGTTAACATGACAACCAGTCCCATAAAGAACGAAGTACCTGGACAGAGTTCCTTTTTTTATTTCTCCATTTAAGAGCATGAAAAGTATTTCAGGGTCCTGACATGTCTCTTAAAAATCCATGGATCCCTGGCAGTCCAGTTTGATGGCAGCCACTGGAAATATTGATCAAATAATAGGTAACATTTTCAGTTTCCAAGTAGCAACTGTTTCTTCATGTTCTTTGTGTAGTGTTATCTAACTCAAAGTGGGAAGTTTCCACTATATTTAAAAGAAAAATACAAGACAGGAAAAGAAAGGTGAAAGATGCTCTTTTTGAGGCAGGCTGTACTTAAAGGAAAATTCTGACCAAGATCAATCCACCCAGACAAGCGAAGAGAAGCTGATGCTTCTACTTAAATATAGTGCCTGGAGGGAAGTAATATATGACTGTGATTTATCTGATCTCTTCTTAGCTGCAATGAGATGCTGAACAATGTCTAGAATTCAGGGGATTGAGATGGGTGGTTTAATAACATTTGAGTGACAGCAGTTCCTCATTTCTGGGGACTCAAAAGTTTTGATTTCAGTTCTTTGCTCTGTTTTTTGTTGGTTTTTGGTTTTTGTTTTTGGTTGGTTTTTGGTTTTTTTGTGTTTTTTTTGGTGCTGTGTTTTTGGTTTGCTTTAGTTGTTGCTTTTTGATTGGTTGTTTTGGTTTGGTGTTTTTGTTTTGGTTTTTTCTGGGAGAGGTTTTAAGCAGCAAAGGAAATGTATCTTCTCCTCCAAAACACAGACTTTATGCTAGCAGCTCCTTCTTCCAAAGTCTATCCAAAGAATAGACCCTTTTGCCTGTCCCAGTCTCCACTGCAGGTCTTATTAAAAAAAAATAAAATATTTTTAATAGGTATGTTTTAGCCAAAAGCAATATACATTTCAACCTTGTACTTCTCAGATAAATCCCATGTGGTTGTGCTTTTTATCTCCTAGGAATTCCTATATCCTTAGCAGTGTTTTGTGGGAGGCTGCTCTTGGCCACCCAGCCAGGCCAATGACATCAACAAATGATTCTTTAGGGAACCAAGGGACACCTTCAAATCAGCCACCCTTGTCCCTGTGGGGGGATTCACCTTGCTGGGTGTGCACTGGGAACAGCACACAGCTGCTCCAAACAGCCCCAGGAGATTCCCCAAACACCTGGGGGACAACTTCTCTGTGCAGGGACTCGGGGAGCTGGCTGGGAGAGGAGCCCTCTGTGTTTGTTGCTGTTCCCAGAGAGGCTCTCAAGGCTGCCCTGGGATTGTCTCAGAGTTTCAGATCTCTGCTGCTTTGCCTGCACCTGTCGAAAATAAAGCAGAACAGAAAATCAGTTCTCCCTCACTGTGCTGCAGGAGCAGATATATTACAAGCAAAATGAAAGCAATCCCTTTTCACAGATGAATGAAAAACAAATGTTCACTTCCCCTTCACAGGTCACTGCTGTGTGACTCATCACGAGTCTGTCTTTTAAGACACACCCCAGAGTTGTTCTGCAGTTGTGCAATATTAAAGATCAGACATTTTTTGTGGTACTTGATTTCTCCTGACACGGAGGACTTCCTGATCAAGCTTTTCATTTCCTTCACTTAAAACTCTTCATATATGTGCAAGTACGTTATAGTTAGACCTGGTTTAGGAACTGGTTGCTCAGTCTGACAGACAGGACTGGGGACACAGCTACAGCTCCTGCACAAAACAACTGGTGATTATTAGTGATATGTAAAATGTCTGAAGCACAGGGTTTGCCAGAACTCCCTGCATCCCTGTTCACTTTGACTACAGCACTGGCCTGAGAGCAGCTCTGCACATAACCAGCAACTAATTTGGGGCAATCTCTCCTTCTTTACTGAGTCCCACTTCTCACATGGATAAGCTGTACTGTGAGGGCTTTTTTTTGTGTCATTTCAGGGAGTGATCACAGAAAGTTCATGACTTCCCTTTCACAAACCCCACGTCTGTGTACAGCTCCGGCTGATGGCAGCTGAGAACCCCCTGCAGAGGAGGGGCTGAGGGATGGTCAGACTTCGATGCAGAACAATCTTGTTTTGGGAGACAGGACTTCCCTAAATACCCAGGGAACTTTAACAGTGTAAATTTCCCAGCTCTCCCCTTCTGGATCCTGTAACATTCCCATCTGATAGGATCCCAGTCCAGTGGTGCACTCTGATCCCTTGCCTAACAATCCCATGGACAAAGACAGGGAGGTTTTATTTTGTTGTTGTTATCTTAAAACTTACATAGCACTATACTAAAAATGAAGCCTCAAGAGTTACCTAAGATATAGTTTCCCACAGTTTTTATTGCAGGGCACCTCAGCAGGAATGCAACACATCCCTTATCTATCTGAGCTGGCTCTAACTCCATTAGGGATGCAGTAAAACTAAGGAAAGGAAGGATTCCTCACCCTGCTCAGCAGAGCACAAATACTCCTTGTTTATGGATATTTCCTCCTTGTTTATGGGTATTTTCTAATGTTGCTGAAACTGATGTCTAATACCCCAGGAATTTCCCACAGAGGAATTTACATTTAGAGTTTTACAAGGTTTGTTTCACATGTATGTAATTTAGCCAGAGAACATCAGTGAAACATACATGTGATCAGTCAGAGATCACTTTTGTTCCTTGGAAAAAGACTGTTTCTGGAGTTGTTGAACATTTATAAGGCACAACTGATGCGATTCAGATGTGGTCCTACAAAGTTCATGCTGCTGTTATCCCATGTTTATTCCCAAGATGACATGGCTTGCTTGTGGACTTGGCAGCTCAACCCCGGGTTTCCCGTAGCAGAGTCTCAGGCATCTGGATCCTTAAAGCAATTTATTTCCTGGCTGGTGCCATGGGTGACTTTTGAGGGGCAAAGGGTCAGTGCCAGTTCTTGCCTGGGTCTCCCACCCCCCAGAGCTCAACCCACAGCTCCTGCAGCTGCACCCTGAGCCACCTGCACTGATTGTATTCCTCAACTCTGTGCCATGGGGAAAGCATTTTCCTTCTCTCACAGTTCATGCTTGCTGTCTGCACCTCTATTCATGTTTTGCTGCAGTGAAGTGAATGTGTCAGTGAGATACTGATGTATTTCATAGCAAAGAGCAAGCATTAATTAAGTCCATAACCTGCTTTCTAGTATGGCAAAGGAGGGATAACTCAAACTGTAGCTGCTTAGCAGTGGTCATTCCAGACCAAGGAATGTTCTGGCATGGAGGCAGTGAGGACAAGGAAGGGTTACCCTGGCTGGAGGCAGGGATGCCAGAGCCAGGGCTGCTCCCTGTGAGGGAGTGAGGTTCCACTGGCTGAGGAGATAAGAAATGCTGCAGCATTTTGCTGGCAGTGGTGCCATGGGAGCACTCAGGGCCCACTTTTGGGCAGCAGAGCTGGTGCTGGGGGCTGGAGCACAGGGATGAGGTGCCCTGTGCCAACACTCACACAATGGATACCAGGGAAAATGTACAGAATCAGCCCATGCCACATCTTTGCACTGTCCTTGTGGAACCACCTATGGCAGTAGGACTCTGCTCTGGATATTGTTCATTCAATCTTTTTGCATTTATGCACAAACATGTGTTTAATTCATCTTGAGGGATACAAAAATCCCCCACCACTGTTCTGCCAGATCCTTTGCTACCATTTAATTTCCTGTTGACAGTAGCAATTTATATGAATTGAGGAACTCATCTCTCTAATTTTTAACGTAGCAAGATTAAAGAGACAGACGGGAGGAAGGTCATGTAAAGCCAGGTGCACCTGAGCAATTCATGGACAATCAAACACTACATGCTGTGTTTTAGATTTCAGGCTCTCCCTGCCCCACCCAAACTGCAATATTTTACTGCTAAACAGCTGTGAGGAACTGCCTTTATTTGCTTGTAAATGTCCCGATTGCAACTATTTAAATACCATCATCATAATGATCATTAACAGATTTCAATACCCCTTGAACAAATAAGTTTAATATTCTAGATAACAAGGTTTTAATTCTTAGTCACACTGTCCTATATAAATTGAAGAAATAGTCCCTGTCTTTGAGGGGGGATATTTTTCTTCATTTTTTTCCTCTTCCCCTTTTTTGATAGCTTCTACTCAATGGGATTATTTAATTTATTTTGGGAATCTTGTTTTGTGGAATTTGCTTTGGGGAAGTGTCCACTCCACTGCACAGTGAAAGCTCTTCTTTCTCTTCTGATACATTACTTCAGTTTTTGCTTCTGATTACCTTGAAATTTGGAGACAGAAAAATATACCACCTTATCAGCTGTTGGTGGGTTAGGCTCTTTGTTGCATCTCAGCAGATCTTTACTCCTTTACTCAGTGAAGTTTGTACTGTCTAGTCCCTCTACAATAGGAAATTTCATCATTTTCTAAAGAGATAAAAAAAAATGCAACAAACTCAGGAGCATGGACAACAACAAAGAGGGAGTTCATGTGTCATTTCCTGGACTGACTTCAGACTGCCTTGCTTTAGACACTCTTTTTAAGCTACTCCTGGGCCAGGAGTGGAGGTTTTCACACTGTAAAAAAGAAAAACCCTAGGTGAAGATTCAGTGTCCAGACAGGCAAAATGGCTTTGGCAAACATACCAGCACAGACAATTTGTGATCAGAGCCAACAGTTAAATAATTTTCAGGTGAACATCATTGCTCTGGTTAATGGATCCAGCTCTGGCCAAAAGTAACCAGCCTGGGAATTCACATGAGGTTGGGACTAGCTGCAGGACTCTCCATAAATATTTATGAGAAATAAGGAAATATTTTGTTTAAAGCCAAAAGGAAACATAAATGTCTATGTTTAAAAGTTAAAGCCAAGTTTCAACCTCATGTTTACTAAAAACTCTGAAAAAGCATCAACTGAAACCACAGTCTCTTCCACGCCTCTCAAGCAGAACGTCTGAATTTCACTTTGCTTTACCCACTACTACAACCTCTTCTGATGACCACCAAATTTGCAGTACAGGAGCCCAAGAAGATCCTGTTCCTATGGTTTAAACCACTGCTCAACACTCAAATGCAGGAAACATTTCTGTCCACCAGAGAAGCCCCTGGAGTCCTCACACACCAACCTTGACAGCTGGGTCTAGTCCCTTTGCTTCCTGCAGAATCCCTCTGGTGATCAGGGGTCAGGGTCTCCAGGATGATGAGCTCCATGTGCCTGGCTCCAAGGTGGGGTGGACACTTCCAAGTGGGGAGAACTGTATAATGATCACACAGGGGAAGGGGAAAGGGGGAAGGGGGAGGCAGAAAGGAGGGCAGACAGATGGAAGGAAGGATCTCTGTAATAAAAACAGGAGAGATACTGTCTGCCCTGCAGAGTCTGAACCACCCCCTCTGCCCAGAGAGCTTGAAATCTAACAAATCTAACAAATCACAGAATCACAGAATCAATTAGGTTGGAAAAGACCTCCAAGACTGAGTCCAACCTTTGACCACATACCACAATATCAACTGAACTATGGCACTGAGTGCCACATGCAGTTATTTCTTGAACACCACCATCACCTCCCTGGGCAGCCCCTTCTAATGCTTAACAGCCCTTTCAGTGAAGAAATTCTTTGTGGTGTTCAACCTGAACCTCCCCTGTCTGCCCTGCACAGTCTGAAACATCTCTCTGCCCAGAAAGCTTGATGCATAACGAATGTGCAGGAAAGCTGGAAGAAGAGAAAGCCCCCAGGCAGTGAGTAGACAACAGGAACTGCAAGTCTCTGCACACAGCTGAAGAGGACACAACCCTCTAGGAGAGGGTAGGAAGGACCTGAGAGTGCAGAAAACCCATTATCTGGATAGCCCAATGCACTTGGGGTTACCTTGGTATTAGTGATGTCAGCAGCTCCCACTGCTTCAAGTAATTTGGATCTTTCAAATTTCAGGGATTTTTGTAGTGGAAAAGGATGCCCTTAATTACAATATCCAGTTCACATAAGGCAATCAGGCCTCACCAAACCACCAAACCACACAGATAAATTGCACTCTTGGCTCTCTCTCTGTGACTGACAGGAAGCCACACAGTGATGGCTACTGACATGAGCAAGGACTGCTTTCATCCCACTCCTCACACTCTTCAGGATTGCCCCTCACATTGTAAGGATGAAACCTGCGTGTCAAACACTGTCACCCAAACTTCAGCCAAGTCAAACAGCAGACAAATACACCTGAGAGATTTGCAGGGAGAGGTGGAAGTGTTCATACACAGCAAACCACACAATTCCCTATAGCTCATCCCTTACTAGAGAAGAACAAGGCTCAGGAACTAAAGAGAATGACTCTGGTTTAAGTGTCTCTCTCAGCTCTGAACCATGGAGAGCATTCTACCCACTGATATTTTATTTTTCAGACCCTTTCATGCACCCTCCTCCAGTTATATTTTCTCTCTGACCTTTCCATTCCTCTATTTATTTTAAAGTCTTTCAAAACACCACTCACTCCTTCCCACCACATGGGACATGCTGCTTTTTGTCTCCACTAGCTTGGAACTGCAAAGCTCCTCCAGGCAGTAACTCATTTATCTGTCACCCCCACAGTGGGGTGGGGAGGAGAATCACAAAAAAAACCTCTGGGTTGGGATCAGAACAGGTGAATACTCGGAACAAGTAAAATATTATCATCATAATTAATGATTAAAATTTTTAAGAATAAAGCCCAAGTGATGCACAGTACAGTTGCTCACCACCCACTGATTGATGCCAAGCCTGTCCCTGATCAGCAATAGGACCCCTCTGGCTAACTCCACCCTGAGCATGGCATTCCATGGTATGGAATATCCCTTTGGCCATTCCAGCTCTGCTCCCTCCTGGAGTTTTGTGCTTCTCCCCACTGGCAGAGCATGAGAAACTGAAGTGTCCTTGACTGAGGGTAAACAGTAGTTAGCAACAACAAAACATCTGTGTAGTATCAACTCTGTTCTCCAAAACACAGCTCTGCACCAGCTACCAGGAAAAAAATTAACTCTGTCCCAGCCACAGCCAGGGCACTGGGGAGGGGGTGGTCCTGGGGGTGGGGTTGTAGCAGCCCCCCAGCACCTCTGGCTGAGGGGGTGACACTGGGCTCTGTGCAGGGATGCACAGTGGGGGAATAAGAGACATTGGGAGCTGAAACATGAGGGGGTACATCCAACCAGATGTGAAGAAGGAAAAAAAAGTCATGAGTCAATCATTTGAGTTAATTTCATTCTGTGGAGTCTCCATACCTGAGGGTTTTCAAGACTCACTGGGATAAAGCCCAAGGCAACACGGTCTGAACCACTTTGATTTATCAGGTTTGACTAGACAACATCCAGTAAAATATCTGAATAACTTTATGATTGAGAATTTTTCCTAGTGGTTTATGTCACAGAATGATCCTGCCAGCTAGTGCATTTACACTGTATTTTGATTTCTTTTTAAATTATAATGTGAAATGGCTTTGACAAATGCTTGGTCATTCATCTTTTGCATCATGCCCCATTTTTCTGTTCATTAAAATTATTTCAAAACATACTCTGTGCTCTCAGATTTGAATGAAATTCTGCTTAGTCTATTTTAAACATTTCTCTTGTGTAAATCTGCAAAACTGTATTGCCAGTGAAACAAGCTGTTATAAACCATTACATAAACATGAAAAGTTTTTCAATGCCTTACACTAAAACATTTCCCACTAAGGG
The DNA here is from genome assembly GCA_024734555.1 of Trochalopteron elliotii. Lineage (NCBI taxonomy): Eukaryota > Metazoa > Chordata > Aves > Passeriformes > Leiothrichidae > Trochalopteron > Trochalopteron elliotii. Next base: position 88,387 of record JANPWX010000252.1, read on the forward strand.
GGACAAGGTTTTATTTCGCTGTTTCAGGAGAAAATAGGAGAACCAAACTCTTGACGTGGAGAAAGGAAAACCCTGATTTCACTGTTTCCAGCAAGTGATGCTGCTCAGAGTTCCTCCTTTTTTTGCAGCATAGTCCTGTCACTAAACAAAACTGAACTGATCACATAACAAAGGCAATTTTGCTGAAAATTCATAATTTTCTGCTGAAAATACATAAGCTAATCACTAGTATTAATGTACAGCTCCCAGACAGATCAATTATGTTTAACATGTCTCAGTAATTGCAGCAGCTACAGAAAACAAAGAATAGAAGACAGAAATTTAAGACAATACATCAGCTGAAACAAGGCATTTCTAGTGGATAGGGGAGCCAGACATTCAGTGATAACTTACTGCAAGGGTCTGCTAAGTAAAGTTACAATTCTGATCATTGGGGTAATGGGAAAATGAGGTTCACAGCCATTCTTACAACCCACGGAATGCTCAGCTGGAGACACTAAACTAACTCATGAGTTTCTGTGTGCCAGGATGTGCCCTTCAATTGTTAGGACAAGATGTACTCTGCAAGTTAAATGCATGAATGCCTTTTTCAGAAACCTCTATGCATCTCAGAAGAAAAGGCATGGAAGGCTTGAATCTGTTTAATAATGAACCAAAGCTCAGAGGAGCCTGAGGATGACATCCTGAATGCTGCTTGGAGAGGGTCAATCTGTATCAGACACCAGCAAAGAAACCTCATTCTCAGCAGTATAGACTGGTACAGGATTTAGGAGCAAGAAAACAAATAATCATGGACAAATAACTCTTTGACTCCTTTGGATTTAAAAAATGGTTTCTTTTGCATTCTGGAGGATGAGCAGAGCAAGACTGTCTTAGCATTCAGGTGGGGAAATCTGACAGCAGGAAGAAAGGTGCAGCTATTCCTGCAGAACATCAGTGGTGGGACACTCTTTTGGAATCGTCACAACAGCTTACAGGGATTTTCAGTAAGCTACTTCACCATATTGTCATTCTCTTAATGCTAGCCCTATTATGCTTTGTCATAATTGCAGCACTGAATATTTGCATTTGAAAAAAATCATAAAGCAATTGACTTGCCAGTCATCCCTGTGATTAATTTTGGGAAAACACATGATGTTCATAAAAAATGAGGCTTTTGAGTGCTGTTGTGGCTTCGCAGCCTCAACCAGAGGTAATGATGAACCACTCCCTGAAAGATAAATTATGTTTAATGTGTCTCAGTAATTGCAGCAGTCCTAGGAAAAAAAAAATAATAGAAGGAACTTGACATAATGTATCAACTGCAGCCAGGCATAACTTACTGACTAAGATAATGCCAGATAGCAAGGAACAAAGCAAGGCCTGTTCATCAAATCAGGAAGGGGTAATTTTGGCAAGGGGAGATCACAACCACTGACTCATCCCCCATCAACCCAAAAAACTCACTGATTCAAAAGAAGAGAAAGACTGAGCATGAGGACTAATTAACAAAATAAGTGAAAGAACCATTTAATCAATAGAACATAAAATCCTAATTAATTAGAGAACTCTGTGACTTGTAGCCAGTGAACATTAATGCCTTTGTGTATAAATAGTGACAAGTCTTGATATTCACTGGGCTGGCTTTGGGGATTTGCCACCCAGCACATCTTTCTGTGCACGACTGTAAATAAACCAAATACCTCAACTCTGTGTGAGGATCAGCCTCTTGCACACAAGGTGAAAAAAAGCCATTTTTGGGACAAGAGTATGACTGAGAATCTCCTTCAGATTGATCTCCTATATGATTAAGTGCAAGGATAGGGATGGTGAAAGAGGCCAGGGGAGCTTAGAGCTGTGGTGTCCTGCTGCAGCCCGTGCCCAGCCCTGCTGTGTGTCACATTCTGCCACCCACAGCCAGAGCTTGGGAACAAGTCCTGTGAGTCACTGCCAGGTGGGGAATGAGGAAAAAGGGCTGGGTTCATGTTGGAACCCTGGCGGCTGAAAATTTCAGGCTTTCTGAGCTGAAGGATGCTGACCCTCGGGCAGGCACAGCATTTGACTTGAGGCCTTGGAACAGGCTCCCAAAATTGTGATGGCACAGGGGTTGTGGGTGTGTAGTAAGAGTGGTGTTGTGTGATCTCACAGGGTGAAAACTTAGGTTTGGGGTTTTGGTATATAGTGTGAGCCAAGATGGAGGATTCAAGGTATTATCTGAGTTCTTCTTGTTCACCTTCTTCCTTCTTCTTCACAAATTGGAGTGGTTTTCTCTAATTGGGTGAGGGATGTCTGCATTGCGAACCTCAAATGGTCACTATTGGGTCAGAAGCATAAATAATATAGGTGTCACTTTAGTATTGAGTAATTATCTCTTAAATAGCCTTGGTAAGAGTTAGAAGGTCTCCATTTTGCCTCGTTTCTCCAGCTGGCATGCTGGAGCTGTACTGTAAATAGATAAGATATAATAAACAAACAAGATCAAACTCAACTCTACATTTCCCGTGTCTTTCATCCTGACCTCGGCTGAGATAAAGCAGAACTGTAACAGGTCCAGAGAAGGGGGACTGCTGTGCAGTCAGACCCATGGACCTGAGTAAGGCACTTTGAAACCCACCAGAGGAGCCAGGAATTGAGAACAGCTTATCAATTGAGACAATGGGCAAAACCAGAGGGAGTGAGAACCTTGGAAAGCCCCTGACTGAACAAAGTACACTGATGTTGCTTAACAGCTTAGAGCCTATTAACAACAAAGGAGAAAAAAAACCAAAACACACAAAAAAATAGAGAGCAGGAGAGAAAAGGCAGCAGAAGAGGAAGCATCCTGACCTAGTGACATTGAGAAAACACCACAAGGCCATGAGAAGCAACTTGGAACTGTCCTGAAGCTGTGCATAACAGAGACAAATCACACTGTGTGTCACTTTGCTCTCTTGTCACCCACATCCAGCAACCTCAGCCATACCCTGCAACCTCTGGCAGCCAAGGCACAACCCCAGGTGAGTGGTGGCATGGTTTGCCACCCAGGCTGGGATGGAAAGTCTCACTGGGAGGTGGAAAAAATCCTCCTTCTCCCGTGGAGGGGGCCCTCAACCACTTGCTTTTTGCATGGAGAGACGAGGAGGCTGAAAGGGTGCCCTGGATGGCACAGGACCAGCATCCCCAGCAGGCAACACTGGTGGGAGTGGAGCACAGCAGCTTGAACCAGCAGGTTCTGCCCCAGCTGTGAGTGAACTTGCTTACTGAGATGCCTTTTTGGTGGGGAGGAAAGGCAAGTTATTGCTCAATTCTTTCCAAGTACCTCTGGCATTTGTCCCTGACATCCTATTATGCAGTACAGCCAAGGAAGGAGGAGTTAAGCTGTGCTGTGAGGAGTTTCATTTCTGCTGTCCACTAAACATACTGGGAAATGAAAGGAAAAGCCCAACACATTGCATTATTATTTCCAGAGCTATTACAAAGCTGTCACAGTATGAATTTCACATTTGCCTGACAGAGACCCTCCAAGGATTTTCATGGAGACGCTTTCGTCAAGAATTGTGGTTTGAGGTGACAGCTGCAACAGATTAAGAATTGCCTTTGATAAATGCATTTGCTGCATTAGTGCTAAATATCCTAAGGCTACACAGTGATTAATTAATAATTCACAATTCACTGAAAGTTTGGCAATAATTAAGCTTAGCTTCACCTGGCTATCATCTGCTGAGTAGCACTACAGAGGTGTGGCTCCTCTTCTGAGAGGCTTCATGAGAAGACTGAGAGATTTTTACAAGGGCAGGTAGTAATAGGACAAGGGGGAATGGCTTTAAATTGAAAGAAAGTAGGTTTAGATGGGATATTAGTAAGAAATTGTTCCCTGGGAGGGTGGTGAGGCCCTGGCACAGGGTGCCCAGAGAAGCTGTGGCTGCCCCTGGATCCCTGGCAGTGTCCAGGGCCAGGTTGGACACTGGGGCTTGGGGCAGCCTGGGACAGTGGAAAATGTCCCTGCCCATGGCAGAGAGATGTAACAGGATCATCTTTATGTCCTTCCAACCCAAACCATTCTAGGATTCTCTGACCCTCTGAACTTCTGGCTGTGGACACAATTCATGTTTTAAGATAAGATATCCATGTCCTTAACTGAGCTAGGTGCAAGGTAAGCAAGGGGTGCACACTTGTGGCAACTCTGTCTTTTGAAACAGCCTGGTCATTTCCACAGAAGCCAAATATTTCTCCTGTGATAATTAGTTTCGTTTCTGCTGTTTCTTGTCATAAGAGGAAGGTGGAGCCTGTAAATAAAAAAGCGTCTGAAGAAGTTTCAGAAAGTCATTGCTTCTTCCTACGGGACACTTACAAGGGTAAGTTTCTCCTTTCCTTCTTCTGAAAAGAGTAATGCAATTTTTTGCTGTTACCTTCATTCCCTCTAATGTGACAAGGCTGCATTAAGTATCTAAAGTAAGTGTGATTAAATGGCATTACCAGGAGCAGGAATTTTTTTTTCTGGGGTGAAAAAAAAAAGAAAATATGTTAATATTATTTCCTCTTTAAAAGGATACGATTGAGAGATGGCATTTAGGGTTTGGGGTTTGTTTTTTTTTTATGCCATTATTCAGCAAGATGATCTAGCCAGCACTATTTATGAGTAGGATCATAAACTTTGCATGGTTTCATCTTCTTTATGAGAAGATAACCAGAGTTAATATACATACAACACAGCAACTGTGAGGTTTACCCAAATATCCTGAAGTCACAGGATGTGTCAGCCAGAAGTCCATGTGCTCCTCTGGCTGGACAGAGAGTGAATAAATCCAAGAGCTGTGTGAGTTTAAATCCAAGAGCTGCAGCAGTGCAGCTCTGCACCTTGGGTTTGAGAGGGGATTTTTTTTAGAAGGGGCTTTTCATCTCCTACAGATGCAAAGCCAAAAGGTCGTTGCAGATAAACAAAGCAACTCCTCTTCAGACCCATCGGCAGGTTGGTGTTTGTGCAGGTGTGGGTGTGCAGCAGAGCACTTCGTGCTGCGCTGGGAGAGGCTTCCTACACACAGGCAGGCAAATTCTAAAGCTGCAGCTCAAGGAAATCAGTATTGTCCCGACAAAGCAGGCAGGGGCGGCTCTGGTGAGAGGGAATAGTTGGCAGACTTTCAGCATCACGCGTCATCCAGGAGTCGTGTTTCACATGGGGATTCTGGCCCATTGTAGAAGGGCTCTTTACAATTGCAGCTTTTTTGTTTTCCTCTCCTCCTCTCTTCCCTCCGATGTTGTCACGGCTCAGTACACAAAGAAATCACTGTGCCCGTGTAAGGAATAAAAGCTTGACTCAGCCAATATATCAAGCAACAATCAATTTATTAATTCATTAATGCAAATGATAAAATGTGAGCAAAGCAGCGCACTGGGCACAGTGGGGGGTTTCCCCTCCAGCTGCACACCGAATGCTGATTTTTGCTGGTATTTATTGAGCATCTTCAGAAGCACTTCTCAACAGATTTTTTTTCGTGTTTCCTACTAGTTTCTATTTGTGAAGTCCTATTTCTATACCCCATTGTGATCAGTTCCTGTTGGTGACATCGGATTTCTATACCCCAATGTTGTAAATTAGTGATGGTGATGTCCAGTTTCTTTTCCCAAAATCATACATCAGTGATGGTGAGGCCCAACCTTCCCCTCATCCCTTCCACCTCTGTGATGGCCACGGGGTTTGTCCTAAGTAAACACACCGGGGGGTATTGCAGGATGTCTGGATGTTTGTAGAATTAATTCATTCCAGAGATCAGGAACTGAGATGTTTACTATTGACTTTGGTGCACGTTGGCCACAAAAAGGATATACAACAGGGCAAACTGGTGTCACAAAGTTGCAGGAAAGTTTCTGGGTTGATTTTCCCCATCCCCTTATCTTCCCCACACCCACCAGGGATGCCCACAAAGTACCTCCAGCTCCAACGTTTTTGGACAGGTGTTAAAATACCCAAGGTCCACCCAAATACAGACAAAAAATCCTAAAGTAGCTCCAGAAGTGCTTTGTTGCTTTGCAATAGTGAATTCTGCAAGGCCAAAGACTGTAAATCTGCACATTTCCACCTGAACCTGCTCATATTGTAAACCTTTAGACTGCGTTGAACTGCTGAGCAAATCTGGGACTAAGTGGAGCAGGCTGCACCTAGACTGCTCTCAGAAGTTTTGGACCAAGGGGGTCTCACTTGTGACTCAGCAGAAGGACCATGACCTGATTACAATCATTGTAATAGATGATAGAGTTCTTATTTTGATATAGCAATATTTACATAGTGTATTAGCAATAAATCTAATTATCAATGCCCACACAGTCACTGTGTCCAGTTCCTTGTGCCTGGCCCACAACCTTCTCTCAATTGCTCTGCTACAATGTGTGTGCTTTTTCTGAACTTGTTTTACAAAGTATAACCTACATGGTGTCTGATCATCCTATTTTGGCATCTGAAATTAGAAAACCTGTAAACTTAATTCAACCATAAAAAGATTTAATAGAGCAGGAAGTTATTTCTAGCAAAGATGTGGTTCTCCTAATTTGTTTTCGGAAGTGCTTGAGTTAAATAGATCTTGGTTTTGGCAGAGGGAGGCTTGACAAAGGACTCTTGCTTTTTTCCTTCCTTAAATCACTCTCTCTGGAAAGCCCCTTCCCTGGATAATGTCGCACCAAAAGCCAGTAATTTCCTCAGTCACCCACAGAAAACAAAACTTCTCCATAAGGAAATGCTGAACAAGGAAATAAAAAGCCCCTAGTCCTCCCTTCTCTGACATCACGTGAAGCAAAGTCTGCTCTTGGCAGAGGGTTTTAAGATATAGAGGAGAGGGCCAAGATACAGAACTTCAAAAAGAGGTGTCAGCCTTGCCTCTGACAAGTATTTCTTCCACAAAAGAGGTGAGATGGCCACTTAGAAGACTATGGATTGGAGCCCACAGCCCTACACTTCTGACTCCAGGAAGTTAAGGATTCACACTCCCTCTAATCCTCCCCTGATACTCACTGAGCTTCTCCAAACACCTTTCAGCAAAATGTTTCATTGAGGAGGATTGGCTTTTTGCAAAAACTGCTGTAACTTTTTTTTTTCCCCCAAAAAACAAATAGTGTTTTTTTCCCATGGCTTTTTTTTTCTTAAAACAAAAACAAAAACAAAAACAAAACAAAACAAAACAAAAAAAAAAAAAAAAAAAAAAAAAAAAAAAAAAAAAAAAAAAGGTTAAGAGAGGTAGGGAGAAGTGTTTCAAGCCTGACCAATTTTAGTGATTTGTAAAGAGCAGTGGCACTCGGTACCTACCAAGGGTTTGGATCAGGAAATAAAGGTGATGTTTGATTTTCTTTGCTCTGGTCGTTGTTGCAAGGTGGAGTCACTCACTGCCCCGTGTTTGGTTTCAGAGGCTGCACCCCCGAGTGGTTGGAGCAGGCAGTGATCAATGTTTCATGAACTACTTGTGGACAACCTGTATGGAAGCCCACTAAATCAGCAGGCCATGGATAAAAAGAAAATACCATTCAAGCAAACTCAACCTTTTGAAAGAACCAAAAATACCCCAAAGAAGGAGGGGTTTTTATTTTCTTTTGTAAAACCATTAGAAGCCGCTACAGTGCCTCTCCCACCAGAACCTGAAGAAGCTGCTGTGATGCCAGAGGATGTGTTTGAGAGAAGACCTAAATGTGAACAGAAGGACTTGGAGATTTTTGGAGAAGAGGACAAAGTAAGGCAAGGAGAGGGCACAGATCCTCCCAGCTCTTACTCTGTTGTTTCACTTCGTGCTCCAAAATTAATTCCTTTGTCTCTTTGGGCAATCTGTACTTGTTAGGTCTAAGGAGAACTTTTGGGATGAGACCTGGCAGCTATTCATGTAACTAGGGAGAGAGGTACCTGCAATTAATCTGCAGATATTAATAATGCAGGTCTGAAAAGAAGAGATGGCTGCAGCCTGGAAGCCAATTTAATATGTGGCATGTGTCTGCTTCCATCCTAGTAACAAATGTTGAACAGAAACCATAAAAGCTCAGGGTTGGTTTTTTTTTTGAGGCTCTTCAACCCCCAACAGAAATGCACAAGAAAGTTTAATAATAACCTGCTTGGATATTTCTCACTGAACACAGATGGGTTTTAAGCTTGTGACACAGTTATTGAAGTTTTTTGAGAATTTACTCGCTGTTAAACATTGTAGTGAAGAGAGTGGGCAGGGGTTACCAAAAAGGGTTTAAAAATGCCTGGCTCCAGTAATGTGTTCTGCCTTCCTCATCTTAACCAAAAAATCTGCTTTGTTTGAGTGCATCTGGGCCACAGACATACTTCTGGAGGTATTTTTATTGGATAAAACTGGTGGAGAGAAAATTCAAATTTTCTTTTCAAAAAGTTAGGTTTGAATGTGCTTGGCCCAGTATGTCTGAAACATATTGGTGTTCCCAAAATTGCATCTCTAAATGCAGCAGTCAGACTGGAACATGGAGAGAGGAACAGGGAGAAGAGACCAAGCTGATCTTTACATACTTTAGCTGAGCATATTTAACAGCAGATGGACCAGTTTTGCCAGAGACTGAAAATTATTTGGTTTGTTTTCATGTAAGTGAAGAGCCTGTGTTAATATCTGGACCTGAATCAAACCCAGAAAATGACAATAATCAGTCATTTAAAACAACCCACTCATATTCATGCCTTATGTGAGCCTAAAATGAGGCAAAGAAGGAAGAGCCATGGTGATTTAAAAGATTTCAGCCACCTGTTAAGAACGTTAGAGCAGAACTCTTTTGGTGTCTTTGCACAAACTATATCTTCAAACTCTGAAACAAAGATCTAATAAGCTATTTTTTTACCAAATTCAGTGATTTCTGGGATCAGTCTTCCTTTGCATACACATGCTTCAGTACATCTGTGGATGAGTGGAAGAGAATGGCAGTTATTAAAAACACTGTTATTAAAAAAAATTAACAAAGCACACTTAGTAATGTGTTCTTTACCTTCTCAGGATGGCTTCCAAAATTTGGTATTTGTACTAAGGATGGTCTGTGAGCCAGCCTCAACTGTTTCTTTCATATTTACAGACATCTGTTTATTACATGGAGATGCAAGGATGCACAGTGATATGAAATAGAGCTTGATGCCAGTAAATAACTTTTACTAAAGAACGATGAATAGAAAACGCATATTTTTTTTTTTTCTTTAATTATGGAAAATTCATTGTAAGTTTAACTCTGGCAGGCTGCAGAACACACCCTGTACAACCAATATGAGGAGAAGATCCGACCCTGCATTGATCTTGTTGACAGCCTGAGAGCTCTTGGGATAGAAAAGGACTTGTCCTTGCCTGCGATTGCAGTGATTGGAGACCAGAGCTCTGGGAAAAGTTCTGTCCTCGAAGCCCTGTCTGGTGTTCCTCTCCCCAGGGGCAATGGTAAGAATTCACTTCCTTACATTTTCACTTTGGTGAGAGGTGGAAGAGAAATTTTTTTATTTTTTTCTTTTTTTTTTCTTTTTTTTCTTTTTTTTCTTTTTTTTTTGATCTAGAATTGGATAACTCCATGACTGAGAAATGGAGGTGTGAGTGAGGCACCACAGGGTAAATCCAAGGCACGTGTTCCAGGTGGTCAAGAGATCAGGAGTAAGAAGTGTGACTGACTCTGTGCATTTCCCAGAAAGCAGCAGTGCAGCAGAGAATTAATTTCACATGGGAAAACAGTTTTTAAATTTGCTTTTGGGGTTGTTTTGGGTTTTTTAAATAACATTTTCTTACAGATACCATTATTGTTATTATTATTATTATTATTAGTACAAAGTGTACAAAGATCTTTACTTAAAGCATTATTTAAGTCAGAGATGATTGTTGGAAGACTTCACAGCTCAAGAAGATCCACTTTCCAGCTCTCTGTGTGTGTGCAAGTTCTATGTGAGTGTACAATATAATCTAGTCTTTCAGGCTGGAGTTATGGAAAAGTTTTTAATAGGATTTAGTTGCAGCACTGAAACAGGTCATCCAGAGAGGAGCAAAACTCCATCTGTGGAGATCTTCAGGTCTGGGAAGAGCCATGGCTGACCTCATCTAGCACTGGTGACAATCCTACTCTGAGCAGGAAGTTGGACAAGTCCCCTCTGGCAGCATCTCCTGGAACATTTCCATGTTTTTTGTGTGAAACCTTAGGCAACCTTGTGTACACCACACACTCCAAGGCCCTGTTTCATGCATAACCTCTGCCTTTGGAACTGCTGCAGGTATTGTCACTCGGTGTCCCTTGGAACTCAAACTCAAGAGGTTGCCTGAAGGCCAGACATGGCAAGGGAAGATCTCCTTCAGAAATGTCACCATGGAGCTCCAGGACGCCTCTGAGGTGGACAGGGCAATAAGACAAGGTGAGTGGATTTGGCTGGCTTCAACTCTGAATCCTACTCTTAGACTGAGCAGCATCCATGGTGATTGTGGAGTAACACCAAGAGCTGGGTTCAGAGCAGAGGAAGCTGGGTCAGCAAAACTCTCAAGGGAGTTGTACCAGCGCTTCAGTGGTGAAGATGATCTGTGATGATGATCCCAGAATGGCCTGGATTGGAAGGGACCTTAAATGTCTTTGAGTTCCAACTCCTTGTGCAGGGATGCCACCCACCAGGTCCATAATCCTTTTGTCCTGATCCATGATAAAGGCTCGGGGCTGTGTCCTTACCTGGGTGGTGTCTTCCTGGTTTCCTGGTTTGAGGAAGTGTGGTAAAGCTCCCCACATCCCCAGCAGGTGTTTCCAAATAGGCAAAGAGTTTCAGTTTACCTTTGCACATTTTAGGAAGTTTAACTAGAAAGTTCTGTGTTACTGTAATTGGCTCAGCTCCAGCACAGGAGCATGGATTGGGCTCCGAGAGTGTAACTCAAAGCCTGTTGTTAATCTCATTGGGCCAAGAGCCAAATAGCCCACCTCAACTATTAAACACTAAAGAGAAAGAACAAAGAAGTTCCACACTTTTCGAGGTGTTGTAGCAAGTAGGAGACTCATCTCTATACTGTGTTCAGCTTTGCATTTGTTTTTGTGTTATTTTCTTTCTTTATTAAAACCTTTTTGATTTTTCAAGACACACTCCATCATGCCATCTCACTAACTGATTTCAGCCACTTCTCTGCCAAGGCTGGACCCTCAGAGGTATGGGTAAACCCACAGGGAAAGTTATCTGTCAAACTGAAAACTTGGAACCTAAATGGTTCCTGTCGTCAGTTCAAAAGCCCAGAGAACGCTTGAGGTGTTTCTGGCTGGAAATCTTACTATTTTGGAGAAAATTGCAAGAAGGCAGAGTGGAGGACAAAGAGCTTCTGCCAGGTACTGTGGCCACGGGCTCAGTCATTGCCCTTCACATGTTTCACCTTTACTGTTATGGCATTTCATGCTGGGTAAGAAATCAGTGTTCTTTACCCAAAGGGCAGCAAGCACTTGCCCTAAGTGTGAAAGTTGGATTGTCCTTACTTCCTTGACAAGCACAGCTCTGCAAATTGTTAATATTTCTAATTTGTTTTTTTAATTAGCTTTTCAATACATTATTTGGATATTCTCAAAACTGGCCAGGCAATTGGTATGAATTAAGTAAGGTAATTAAAGAGCTGAAAATCTCTTATGAGAATGACTGTGAGGTTTCCTTGCTTCTCTGTGTTCACAGTTCAAGCATCATTGCCTTGTAGCATCTGGGACAATTTACTCTCAGTCTCCCTATCAAAATGTGAAGAATATAGAACAACATCTATTTTTCTTTCACGGCACCCAAGGATTAATTAATGCTTACAAAGTCTCTTGTTGAGGAAGCATTTCTACAACTGACCAGTATTTTATCTGATCCCTTTCGTTGTGGTTTATTTACATGTAGTTTGTCTGCATACACAAGAGTCCATAAATATAAGCTCTGTAAAATATTACAGCTCATATTCCAACAGGACTTCACATCAACTGGTTCCGCATGATAATTTCCTTAGATTTTTCGTAAGTGGATTTAAGTGTGTGGCTGGATCTGAAAGACAAAGACAAGCCTGAAAGAACGTTAGGTGGTAGTTGGCAATTTTCAAAGTCATTGTGCTCAGCTTTGGTTTGATGAATCATTTGAAGTATTTCTTTGTATTCATTGCCTTGCTCTTCTCACAGCCCAGGACACTTTGGCCGGTCCTAGAGGTGCCATTAGCGGGCAGTTAATTTCCCTGGAAGTTCAGTCCCCTGATGTCCCAGATCTGACACTAATTGATCTTCCTGGAATTGCCAGGGTGGCCGTGGGGGACCAGCCAAAAGACATCGGGGAGCAGGTAAAACTCAGCCTCGTGTGCCAATCTGTGCCCAGGGTCTCATCCCTTGAGGGCTCCCAGCAGACCTTCTGTGAAGTAAACAGAATAAGTGGAGGTGATCTCTGCTCTTCCTCTGTCTGCTTTTAGAAGAAATACGGTATGGGTTTGTTATCTTCTTTTCTTCTGTTAGAGCTGGGATTAAATGCTCGTGAGACGCAGTTCATGTTTGGACTCAGATGTTTATTAACTCTTATCTATGTTACAGTCTCACAAGTTATGAGTTCTAGCTAACAAAATGAAAAGTGGCTCTGTCTCTATCTCTTTCCAAGGTCTTTTAAGCACAAACTGTCCAATTAGGAAATGACACCTAAATTATTTTTACTTTTAACCCAATAACCAAGCACCCGTGGCCCGCAATGTGTATTTTTCTGCCCAATTACAAAATCCCACCCAGACCCATGGAGAAGAAGGTGAAAAAGGACTAACCTACACCCTAAATCTTCCATCTTGCCATATATATATCACCATAGCCTAAACCCTTAAACTCTGAGTTGTCCACCCTGTGACATTACACACTTCTATTCAAACTCCACACCCACAATCCCAGTGCTATCACTCAATTTTGGAAGCCTTTTCCTAGGCCTCAGGTCAAATGCAGTGTTTGCTTGGGGATCAATGCCTGTCAGCACAGAAAGCCTGAAATTCTCAGTGCCCAGGGTTCCAACAAAACTGGGGAATGGAAATAAAACTCTGGTTGGATAAGGCCTGCAGTGAGGGTGATGTGCAGGAGCTGGGTGTGTTGTTTTTCCTAAAATACATTTAAATGGGATCTTGGAATAAGAGCAGCCCAAACTAAACTAGATACACCAAATAGAAATGAGACAAGATCAGATTGTCTGGGCTTTATTTGCTGGGAGGAGAGTAATTTAATGCCACAGTTAGATAGCAATCTTTGTATTGTATTGAGAAGAAAGCAGCAGATGTGATAAAATCCAAACATTTCCATTGTCCCCAGCTGTCTGCATGCTCCAGAGATGGAGTCTACAGCATTGCAGTCTGTCAGAAACTGGGATGGGTGGGAAGTAGAAAAGAGGGGCGTCTTTACCAAAATTCAAAGGGGAAAAAAAGAATTAATTTACTGTGGAATAAGCACAATAGAGCTCTGTAATGCTTCTGCAAAACACAAATTAAGAGGAACTTGTTTAGTTTAGCATTGAAACATAGTAAAATGCCAACTACATGTCATGTGTGTCTTCAGTTTTGGCTTTTTCCTACAAATATTCCCCTGAAGAATAAGCCAAAGACACTTGTGCTCCTTTCAGAAAAAAATTTTGAGATTTATCAGCATAATTGGGCTTGTTTTCTTTCCATAAGTGTGTACCTACACATCAGAACCTGATTTTCTTACATGTGAATAGATATCAAATACCTTTAATATTTCCATAATGAAAGGTTATATATGCACAGGAGGTTAAACTCCACGTAGCTGTCAAGACAAGCTTAACAACATTAGTCTGGTCTCATTCATGCCAGATGTTTGGATTTATCCTGACTTAAGAAAAAAGGCTGCATTCTTCTGCTGACCCCTTTCCATGCCATCCTCTAGCATATAACAATATCCTCAGCATATGTGGCATTTAATGACATCAGACAGTGGCTCATATTGCTAGAAATTGTCACACCCTAGGAGCAAGTGTCTGATTTCACTGAACCTGCTCACTGCTGTGTTGAATTGCAGATCAAAACGCTGCTTAAAAAACTTATTGGCCGCAAAGAGACTGTCAACTTGGTAGTGGTGCCCTGTAATGTGGATATTGCAACAACAGAAGCATTGAAAATGGCTCAAGAGGTGGACCCCACTGGAGAAAGGACAATAGGTGAGGTAATTTTTAAGCCGTGAGCTGAAAAGGAGGCCAAATCTTTTTTTACCCCCCTCATGAGGTCTGATGTTCAGTGTTCTACACTAGATCTGTGAAACTAGCTACTAAAAGAAGAGGAAAAAGAAAAAAAAAAAAAAGAAAACAGCCTAAAGAAATATGCTTGCAAGTATTTCTAGTCACAATTCTTGAGCAGCTCCAAGAATCCCTTAGTTTGGTCTCCTGCTGGCACTCCTGTTATGAATAACTGGAAGCTGAAAATCTCAGTTAATGGTATCTGATATGAAGTTAATGGTAAAAAAGGTTTGCTTTCTGCCTGTTAAAAAAGGGTTTGCAAAGGCATGGTGGGAGGCCAACTGTAGAGTGAGCTTTACCAGCAGCTGAGAGCTTTCTAGGACAGAGAATACAAAAAAAAAATTGCTTTATAAAACATGGTACAGAGCATTCCTGCTTGGTGGTTAATATTATTTTTTAATTTCACAGGAATCCTCACCAAACCCGACCTGGTGGACAGGGGGACTGAACAGACCATCGTTAACATCCTGCAAAACAGGGTAATCCCCCTCAAAAAAGGCTACATGATTGTGAAGTGCCGTGGGCAGCAGGACATCCACAACAGACTGACCTTGGCTGCTGCACTCCAGCAGGAGAAACACTTCTTTGAGAATCACAAACATTTCAGGTACTCCTCACACCAAAGTTTCCCATCAAAAACATGTTCAAGTCACCTCAAAGCTTCCTGTTGATTTGCTGGGATTTAACTTAGGGGTTACAAACGTTATACTTTATATTGAGTACAATAATACATAGTATATATACTTTATATACCATATATTGAGTATTAGTTATACTCAATATTTCTCATTGCCCATGTAGGGTTGTGTTTTAGTGACCCAGAAGATTTTTACACACTCAATACACTTTTTTAAATGTTTTTTCTTGGGTTTGGGTGGGGGTTTTTTTGTTTGGTTTATTTTTTGATGCAAACTACATGGGGGAAGTGCTATGAACTTCACAAGTCCCAAGTAGCTCCAAAGAATTTGGGTCAAAGCATCTGAGCACTTCAAGTCAGGCACTGAAGTATTTCTGTTCACTGGAAAAAGTGGAGGAGCAGCATGAGAAAGGAAGGCTGTGCTGAGGGCACAGGCTGCCCAGATGACTCAGCAGCAAATCAATCATGATACAGAGAATGGCAGCTGACAAGGGTTTTGAATCACTGAACTTCACACATGAAAAAAGAATAGAACAGCACATTCTTCTGCTGTTAGAATTTGCATTTTTCAGATTTTTCTCTGTTTCCCTTTGCTCAGTCAGTAGCTGTGAAACAACTCTTGAATAAACATGCCCAGAGAGTCCTGGGTTGTCACCTCATCTGCACCAGCATGGCCCAGAGACCTTTTTTTTCCTCAAATTGTGAAATAGGACTAGTGAAAACAGTGCAGAGCATCAGTGCTGCCTCCTTACCCTGCACAGCCTGGCTATCCAAACCCACTTTTTCTTCTTTTTTCACAGGGCTGTTATGGAAGAAGGAAAGGCTACTATTCCCCATCTGGCAGAGAAACTCACAAATGAACTTGTGAAACACATTATTGTAAGTAACAGAGGTTCCCATACTGAGCTGTTTGTATCAGTTACTACCTAAGAACAAGTACAACCCTTCAACCTTGGACTGCAGTTGGATTTCGTTTTTATGTGCTTAAGGATCCTTCAACTCAGTGATCTGAGAACAAACTGAACTGAGAGGCAGAGGTAAAAAGCCTCATGCTCAGTCCTAAGATTTCTAATAACTGCATATCAACAATAAGCAAATTATTTCATCTATTTGTGACTCATAATTCCTGTCTTTTCAATGGCAGCCGTGATATTTTTTTTTGTTTATGGGTGACAAGTTACTGCTGTCAGCTTACTGAGACAGTGATTTCTATTCAACTGAAAATGTCTTCAAAACATCCAGATATTCTATTGTATTAATATACTAATATAAGGATATTGGGGGTTTTTATTTGGTATTAATCTATCTGCACGTAATATATCTTATTCCGTTAAGAGAAGTTGTTAAAATATCAGGAAAATCTAAATTCAGTCTCAGAGGAGAAAAAAACCTATTTATGTAAATTTACAGAAAATAAGCAACTAAACAGCCATGATCCATCAGGTATTTATCAGGAATTGAGCAGTCATCACATCCCTGGCAAAACCTGTGAGGAGATTGGTTTTAGCTCACTGTGGGTGAATTCTTGCCCTAGATTTGCAGCTATTCTGCCCAACTCTCAGTGAGGTTCAGCCTGACCCCTCAGGGAGATCCTGGCTCCTGCACTCCCTCAATAAAGGCCATATTTTCTCTTCCATGTTATCCCAATATCACACATGGGACACTGACAGCAAGCTCTTGGATTTGTAAAAACAGCAAAGATCCTGTGCAGGTGTAGGTCACTCTTAGAGGGATTTTGTTTTCCTTCCTAAAAAGGTTCAACCTGTCTCAGTGTCCTTCTTCACTGTCTCCTCCCCCAGAAAACTATGCCAGCGCTGGAGAGACAAATTCGTGACACCCTCCACAAAACATTACTGGATCTGCAAAGGTACAACAGAGGCACACCCCAAACAGAGTCTGAGAAGCTGTTTTTCCTCACAGATGTAAGTATCAGTGTTGGTCACAGAGCAGAGCAAGGAGGTGACTGTGGGAGAAAAAGGAACTGCCTGAAATTACCCAAACATCAGCATGGACCACCATGGGAAGTTTATGGTATCCCTCATTTCAGTGAGGGTCACATAGACAAACCACACCTGCAAAAATAATGGACCACAGGAGCTCGTGGCCCCTTCTAGCAATTGTTTTTCCCTGTGACTATGGGACAAGAAAACTAAACAACTTGGTTGATTGGGTCAGAATCAATCATCTCAGCAAGGGAAAGCTTAAACTCCTGCCTGCTCAACACTTTGAAGGGTCCCCATTATTTACAGCACTCGTAAGGTCAAATGTATTCCTGATATCAAAATGTGGTTTCCAAGTCCATCTAAGTGCCTCATCTCAGGGGGTGACTCCCTGAGTAAGCCTTCATTAGGCATTAGAGGTGTTTCTGGAAGTTCATCAGACTTCATGCAAGTCTGGCCTGTTAGAGTTTAGTAAATGGTTCTAAAAGTCTGCAGGGGGAAAAACAAAAGAGTATCAAATTTGTTCTCCTCTAGCTGTGACAGTTTGAGTGGAATAAAAAAATAAAAAACTCAAACCAACCAGGAGCTAAAAGCATAAAAGATGTAAGAAAGGGATGTTTTTTATGAACCGTGTCCCTGCTTTAACATCAAACAACTGCAGATTTACTGAACATCCACAAATTAATCTGAAGAGATGAAACTTCACTAAATTAATTGCCTGCTTGTTGTTCCATTCCCTGCAGCTGATCAAGCTCTTTAACCAAGAAATCTCTCGGAGCACACGGGGGGAGGAGGAGCTGTTTGGAGATGAAGTCAGGCTGTTCACCAGGATCCGCAAGGAATTCCGCACGTGGGGCGTGACTCTCCTGGAGTTCACTCTGAGGGGTAAGCACAGAACCCACCCTGGCAGCTCCCCTCAGAGCCCATCCCCTTGCTTTTAAACCCAGGCACAGCATCGTCAGTACATATTTCTCAAGGAAGTTAAGAGCAAGAAGGCAGGAGCATCCATCTGTGGTGGTGTCTTGGGGACACAGACAGAATTTGTGTTAAATGATGTCATTACAGAGAGGTCAGTGCTTGTCTCTCTTCTCCCAGCACAGCAATAAAATCAAGACACTGGCACAGAATTTGCTGGTGATTTCCTGAACCATTCTTCTAAATAACAGCAACAGCAATTAATAATAATAATAATTAATAACAATCTAGATAATGTATTGTAGTACTATTGTTATTATTATTATTATTATTATTATTATTATTATTATTATTATTATTTAAATTTTCCATAATTAATTATTAAATTTTTTAATTTTATAATAATTATTATTAATTTTAATTATAATAATAAATTATAATAATTAAATTATTATAATTTATTATAAGTAAATAAATTAAATTATTAATTATTACTGTTAATTATAATTATTAATATTTATTTTTAATAATTAATTATTAAAATTAAAACAAAATACTAATTAATTTATATTAATTATTAATTATTAATAATGATAATAATGGTATTTTTATTTTATTATTTCTATTAATGTTTTAGAATCTGGATGGGGTTTGTTCCACTTCAGCTCTGGGCTAAGGTGATACCTCATACAAAAAAACCCCCTAGCAAATTTGTATAATATCAACAAAGAAATATCCAATGTGGTATCTTAAATAAAAATAACCAGTCAACAGTAGATTCCCTGGAAAAAGCATTTAGTGAGCTTGGGGATTTGTTTTGTTCAGGGTTTTTTATAAACTTGGAAGTGACTGGTAATGGCCAGCTACTTCTGTGAGGGTAAAAATACCAAGAAGAGCCAGAATTTTTGCAGCCATCATAATTTCTGTCAGTCAGATGCTTGAGACAATGTGTGAGATGGCTCATTCAGATGTTAGCTCTGTTCTGTGGTAACAAAAAACCATCTGAGTAGTTTTTCCTCTCAAGAACAACTCAAAGAGGAGAAATAGGCTTCCTTCTTAAACCTGAAACGTATACATGGAGTGATTTAGTAACAAAGCCATGTTATTTTACCATTGCAGCTAAAAAAACTGTCCCTGACAGAGTGTGGAAATATGAAGACCAGTACCGTGGGCGGGAGTTCCCAGGCTTCAGCAACTACAGGACTTTTGAGGACATCATAAAAGAGCAGATCAGAGAACTGGAGCAGCCAGCCATGGAGATCCTGAACAAAGCCATGAGTACGGCCCAGGCTCTTGTGTGGGGGACCCTGCTGGGCCTGACAAGTTTATTTTCCAGGAGAAAATCATCAGCTCTCACTGATGCTCTCAGGATCCTTCAGAGTGTGGAAGTAAATCTGATTCAGCCTGGGGATTGCCTCTTCTGTAGAGCCTTCAATCTCTACACGTGGCCTCCAGCATTTGTTAATACTTTTCCCAGTGGGTCTTGGAAGGGAGTTAGAAAATAACTATATAATAAATAACACAGCAAGTACTGGTTATACCTGGTGTTAAGTGGTCACACTCTTGGACCTGAGAATCTAAACTTCTACTTGTTTGTATGTGTCATAAAAGCAGAGTGCAGCAGTACAGCAGCTCAGCCATTTCTGAATGAATACAGAAAATGAGTAGTCCCCCAAGTCTCATATTAACAATACCTTAAAATCCTCACTTACTTACCTGACTTTGTCTCTCTGTTCTTCCCTTAGGACTGGTTGAAGAGAAATTTATGGAACTTGCTAACAAGCATTTTGCTAATTTTCACAATCTGAGCAGAGTTGCCAAGGTGAGGCACTACCTGTAATCTGAGATTCTCAAAAGACAGAATGGCATTTGTAAATACATCCTTGCTTATGGTACCTCTGTCTCACTGCATTACCCTTATGCAAGTGTGGAATTTCTTGCAGGGAAATAAGAAAGAGCCAGACAATGATAGCATGATCATAATGACACTAATGAAAGTGCATTTTGCACAACTTTGAGAAGATCTAATATATACATTCTTTTTTAATTCTGCTCACATTCTTGATGTTTGCAACGCAATGCAAAGAAAACCTGGTATGGCTACCTTGAAGAGTTTAACATTAATTTCAGATTTAAGTCCTGCAATGATTTGTCAGAGTGCTGAGCTGGTTTTCCCTCTCTCAAAGCAAGCCAGGGTTTTAGCCAGTGCAGGAATCTCATCTTTGATGAAAGTTAGCAGGAGCAGACAAACCAAAAACCATCCAGCCATGAAAAAACTAGGTAACAACTGTTCACAGTTTGGGCATTGGCATGTTTTGGGGTGGAGTTTAGTGATATGGAGGTCCTTGAAGGCCTTTTCTCAGAAGAGCTTTGAGGAAAAGACAAGAATCAATCCTGGCAGCCAGGAAACAAAGTCCACTCACAGTGTGCTGCTGAAAAAGGAAACTCAGAGGCAAACGTGAGTGAAATAGGTGGCAACAAATAAATTATTTCATCCAGACACAGAGGTGTTCAGGCAGGGTCTTTAGGTGTAACACAGTGAGAGGAATGAAGAGGGAAAAAGTTCTGGCAAACACTGGACCTGAGAAAAGAGATGAGGTGTTTTCTTAGGGATGCTGGGAAAGCATTTTAAGGGAATTTGAGCATGACTGAGGGAATTTTGCTGCCCACAGATTTTTAGGTGGAAGTATCAAAAATTTAGTAAAAGTGTCAGGTGGCTGCAATAAAAGCATCAGGCAGAGGGGGGTTACATAGGGTTGGTTTGTTGACAACAGATATTTTCCTTTGGGTTTCAAGCACCAGCTTTGGATTGATCCCACTGGTGTATAAGGAGGAGACAAAACTGCCACATTTTCCTGTTCTTTCACAACAGAGAGACCACAATGCAAAGCTTTGCTCCATATTCCCATGTTCTGGGATTAGACAGTGCTGCACAAGGGCAGTTGAACACTCTGCCCACCTTGCCATTCCCTGGGGACACTGCTAAGCACTGGCACCTTCCCAAAGGAAGTAAAGGTCTCAGAACTTCTTGTTTCTTTCTTTCCTAGGTGAAAATTGAAGACATTAGAGACAAACAAGCAGCAGAGGCTGAAAGCCATATCCGGGCACAGTTTAAAATGGAGAAAATCGTGTACTGCCAGGATGACCTTTATGTTGGTGATCTGAATGCTGTTAGGGCAGAAATCACTCACACCGGGTCCTCGGGGAAAGATCTGCAGTTTCCTGCTCCTAAGGAGCCCTCTGTTGTCGTGGAGATGCTTTCTCACACCAGTGCCTATTTCTCTGTGAGTTCCCAGGTTCTGTTACAGATTTGCTGCCCACAGAATGCTACAGCAGAGACCCCCTCAGCCAGATCTTGCTGGAGTCAATACAGCCTTGAATGCCTCACTAGCACTGTGCAGGGAATAGCCAGGGGGTGTCTCAGTGCCTCATTCATGTTCATGCTCAGCTTCTGTACAAACTACTTGGAGCTTCTGACCGGTGGTGAGAGTGTCAGGGCAAAGCTGGGCTCCATCAGCAGGCTGCAGGATGCAGGATATGGTGATTAGAAAAGCCTGAAGGTGCCAGAGTGACAGCTGACTCCTAAATCACTTGTTACCTACCTCCCAGCCTGGCTCAGGTCAGCCTCAAGCCACTCTGCACATTCCTGCAGCCAGCAGAAAGTGGTATCAGTGGTTTGCAGTCAGGTCCTAGACTACTACAGCAGGAGGAACAATAATAAAGTGTTACATTAAAATATATCAGCTGCCTGTAGAGAGATCAGAGTGCATCTGCTGTATTGCAGATAACACCCTGTAAGTGAAGTCTCTGAAGACAAATGGGGTGTTTTAACAAAGGATCCTATTAAAGAAAGAAAAGAAAACACGCAGTATCAAGATTTGCTTTGTTGTAAAGCTCCCTCAGAAAGCACCAAGTTCAATATTAATAACTTAGGAAGGTAGGTAGCAGCTCACTTTGAATTCCAAGAGCAGGCTTTGTGAAAAATTCCTGCAATTAAATGCTCAGGCTGATGAAGAGAAAACCATTGGTTTTCACAGAACAAGAAACAAAGCCAGAAGTGCACAAGCACTTCCATCCCACCTTGCTACACACTCTGCTTTATGTCTATATCTGCAGTTAAATACTTTTGTAAATGCCCTGAGAGCCATTTTCAACAAACCCCCAAATGCCAAGGCACCACAGCTCCATGGGACTGACTTATGCAAGGCCAAGTACAGTTTGGATGAGATGGAAGCTCCTAAGTGTCCATGGCTGCCTATAGGACCTATGAGTGCCAAGTTGTACTACAAAAAGAAAGACAGAAGCTCTCAATTGCAGCCAGTCCCTTGGGTCTAAGTGCTCACCCAGCACCAGGAGGGCTGGAGGCAGCCACTTCCCAGAGCTGGGAGAGGTTTAGAACCTCATGTTGCCCAAAAGCACCAACTGGGCCCCCAAACCCTGTGGATGTCCATGGGAAAAGGGACCCACAAGCTCTTCTGGGTCCATCTGTTTCAGTTTGCATCCATAAATCAACCAGGCCAGGTCAGGCAGGAGATTATCTCATGGGGATCTCAATAGATGTAATGTAGGCACAGTCTGGTCTCACTACTGCTGAAGACGTTTCTCCTTAAGGTTAAAGCTTCCTCCAAAGCTGTCTTAAAAGGACAACCACATCAGAAGTACCATCTAAATAGCACCATCTAATAGAGGAATTTACCAGCTTTAGGAAAAATCACTCTCTGACTTCCTACATCAAAACATATTGTTAGCATTCAGTGAAGGCTGGACACCAGAAACTGTGCACAAGTTCTGTTTGTCCTCCTATAACTTGTCCCAGTGACAGCTGACAGGGCTGAGCAGAGAACAGCCTGCCTTGGCTTTAGTTTGCTGAGGGAAGAAAAGCAACAGCTGACATCCCCATGACTCTTAATTTTTAGATTCCAGGCACAAAAGACGTTGGTTGCAAACATTTTTTAGTTCATAGCAGTACTCCCTTCTTGAACAGTAAGTCAGTCTAGCATTTTAAAACCTTGGAACCACTTATTTTACCAGATTACCTATAGACCCTTCATTTTTCAGTTCTTTTTACCAATTTAGTGTTTTGCATTTCTTTTCCCCCATCATGCAGGGAGCAAGTAAACGCCTCTCCAATCAGATACCTCTGATCATCCTGTCTGCTGTCCTTCATGACTTTGGAGAGAACGTGCAGACCTCAATGCTGCAACTTTTACAAGAAAAAGAGAAGTTAAACTTTCTCCTTGAGGAGGACTCTGAAGCTGCTAAAACCAGGAATTATCTCAGCCAAAGAGTTGATCGCCTCAGCAAGGCCTGCCAGTACCTGAGAGAATTCAGTTCGATGTAATTTGTTTTTCATAAGGTTTTTTTTTTCTCCTCATCTTCTAGCATTACTGAAGAATTTAGTATAATCCCATAAAAATGAAATGTCAACCCAGACCTTTAACATTAATTTCTTGTGTTCAGTTTTTCTTTATTTCCCATAATCAGCTATATGCAAACAGCTGCCTTTCCATAAAGAGTTCCACTGGGGTAGTTGTGATTAAATAAACATTATCCCATTTTTAAACATTTTCTTTATGAACTCTGTGCAACTGGTGGAATAACCATTAAAAAGCTAACACTCTGAGGATTATTTGTTTTGTTGGGGGTTTTTTCTCTTTTAAATGATGGAAACTGTATAATCCACAAACAGTAGAAATCAAATTATTTAGCTTTCTTCAATGAAGCTTAGTGCATGACACTCGTGATCTCCCACATCCCTTTGTGTTTTTTGTCTCGCTGGGGTTGTTCTCTTTCCTGCTGTCACCTAAAAGACATCTCTGCAAAGTGCCACCACTAAGTCTCAGCCCAGGAGGGAGACAGAGCACACAGGAGGAATGAAACTGTTCCAGCCTAGAAGGAAAATAAA
Organism: Trochalopteron elliotii; assembly: GCA_024734555.1. Lineage (NCBI taxonomy): Eukaryota > Metazoa > Chordata > Aves > Passeriformes > Leiothrichidae > Trochalopteron > Trochalopteron elliotii. Next base: position 111,936 of record JANPWX010000252.1, read on the forward strand.
GTTTATTTACTTTATGTGACTGGTGCATCCAGAGGATGGCATTGGCTCTGTTGAGTCTCCTTTCCCAGCTGTCTGATTTGCAGAAGGCCAAGAGGCTCATTCCTCTCAGCTGTCTGCATCAGCACCTGAAATTTCGGGACTGATGGGCAACTCACTAGAGGGCAGGATTTGGATGTGCAAAAGGACAGAACCCTCCCAGGATGTTAATCATTACAAGGGTGTCTCAGCACGTGCTTTGCTGCCTTTCTCCTTTCCCTCCCCAGGGCAAGGAGAACCTTCCCAAAAGCTCTTTCATTGCACAGAAGCCGATGCAGAATCTATCACACACTGTGTTCATGACATCGTTCACATGGAAGATTTGGTTTAATACCCAAAAGCACCAAAAGTAATGTCTGCATCCAGATAGAAAAAAAAGTGCTTATACCAGTGTGTGATGTAGGAATTTCCAAGTTTCTTACAAGAGAAGCCTTCTCCTCATGGCTAGATATGACAGAAAGTGTCTGTCCCTGTGGCATGGAACTGCAGCTGGTGCAGCTTTTGGTACAGCATTCACCCCAACATCCAGCTTCCTTCACCTTCCTGAGCAAGTTTCCCTTTCTTCCAGCCCATTATTTTGCTATTATTGACTCACAGTGCTGCAGGTCAAAAGCCACAGAAAAAGTGCCTCTTACCTGTAACAACCTAATTTTTTAATTTCTGTTTTTGAAAGTACTTTAAACTCCTTGGCTATTGCACAGTGCCCCCCATCCCCCAAGGTGCACTTGATGCACAAGTACCATTGAAAACACCCCTCTCACACCTAGGGAGGAAAGGCAAGGACACATTGCTGCAGGCAGCACTGAGGTGGAAGGACAAAATAGGGTGTGACTCCCTCAAGCCACTGCCTGCAGGCTAAACTTCCTTATTTAATTCAATTAAATCAGAATGACTTCATCAGACCCAGCCACCAAAGACACTCAGCATTCCTGCACATCCTGCTCTCTTTCCCTGGGTTTGTTCAAGACCTGAAATATTGGAATGAAAATAATCTCTTGGCTCACCCTTTTGAGTTGTTTGTTTGTTGTTGGTTATGGATTTTTTAATCAGACTCTCAAAGCACTTCATACACTGAATCCAGCAACTGCTTAAAAAAAAAAACAACCCAAGTAAACAGACATAAAGCACAACTAAGGAAAACTATTAAAAAAAAAAAAAAAAACAAAAACCAACCAATTTATTTGGTGCAATGTTTACATGTAAGATAATTGCATTTCAGTACCAAAAGAGAAAACAAGACTAGTGGAGTCATTTCATTCAATAAAGATTTATCCTTCTTAACAAAGTGACTTGATATGGCTTTTTGATTCTCTACCACGATTATAAATTATTCTCAAAACCATCATTCAGGTGGCACTCGGATACGAATTACATTTTGTTAAAAACATACAGGCAGAGATGTAAAGGAGAGCTCTAAGGAATCAGAAGCCAAATTTAACAAATGAGGTAGTTCATCTTGTCCTGCAGAAACGCAGCTTTGTGTTTCCTTGTACAAAACATCCAGTCTCTGTCTCTGTGTGTGTCTGCAGCTCAAGGTGCAGCACAGCCTGGCTTTGCCCTTTGCCTTTCACAGCAGGGAGAGGTCAAAAGTCACCTTCAGTGTGCTCAGCCAGGGACCTCAGCACTGAGACTCTTCCTGCTGCTGCTCTGGGGCATCCTTATCCAGGGCATCCCTGTCCAAACCCCACATCATCAAAGTGCCCATTTTGGGTTCAGAGCAGCTTAAGGCAGAACAGCACTTTCTGTAAGGTCTGAGGCAGCCAGACTGCAACAGCCTGACTTTGATTGAGATCCTGAGGATTTTTAACTACCTGAATATACAGGATTATTTTTTATTATTATTATTTTCTGTGCCTGTACTGTAGTGCATGAAAAATTCCCTTCATATATATCCCTCACCCTCTGCTCTCCTGAGACCCCACCTGGAATCCTGCATCCAGCTCTGGGATCTCCAACATGGACCTGTTGGAGCAAGTCCAGAGGAGGCCACAAAGGTGTTCCAAGGGCTGCAGCACCCCTGCTATGGAGACAGGGTGGCAGAGCTGGGGTTGCTCAGCCTGGAGAAGGCTCTGGGGAGACCTCAGCACCTTTTCCACTCCTGAATGAGCCTACAAGAGAGCTGGAAAGGGACTTTGGACAAGGACATGGAGTGAGAGGACAAGGGGTAGTGACATCAGACTAAAAGAGGGCACATTTGCATTAGATTTTAGGAAGAAATTCTTCCCTGTGAAGGTGGTGAGGCACTGGAAAAGGTTGTCCAGGGAAGCTGAGGATGGTCCAGCCCTGGAAGTGTTTAATGCCAGGTTGGATGGGGTTCTGAGCAACCTGGGAGAGTGGAAGGTGTCCCTGCCCATGGCAGCGGGGTTGGAACTGGATGATCCTTAAGGTCCCTTCCAACCCAAACTATTTTGTAATTCTATGCTAAAAAAAAAAAATTCATTTCTTTTTAAATTGCCAACCAGCAGCTCGGAGATTCAACATTCACATTACTTAACATTTAATTTAAAAACTACTAAAACCAACTGTCTCAGCAATCCTGCTACGAAAATCTGAAATTAAATTGTGATTTAAATTGTCATTATAAGCCTGATCATCAAGTAAAGATTACTCAACAAAAGAGAGACTTTTCAGCAAGCAGGTGACAGAATGACTCCCTCAGGCACCACAAGGAGAAGAAAGGTGCTCATTGTGATAATCCTTCACTGATTAAGACCCGTCACTGTAGCCAGCACAGAACCAAGTGTGCAATCCTTCATGTTACTTTTGAAAAGAAAAATCAAGGAGGAGAAATAAAATCAACCGCAAAGTGAATAAATATCCCAGGCCCCCATGGCTTCATTTATTCTTGTCCTCGGGAACATCCATTAGCAAAGAGAGTGTTGTCATCTGTTTGCCTGTTTAAAAGACAAAACAAAACAGGAAACAAAGACTCAGGTTCTGTCTTAACCATCACTTGGATGCTTCCTAACAAAACAGCTTAGTTTTATCATGGAAGTCACATTTATTTATTAACTTTTTTTTTTACAGTAAAACCATGTTTCAGGATGTGGGGCCTTAACATTTATGAAAAAAATATTTAAATCCGAATATTTTACCTGCATATTTCTATAAATCCAGTCTGTAAACACAGTCATATTCCCGTACACTCCAGGTTTGTTGGGAGTGGCACAGCCAGTGCCCCAGCTGGTGTCTCCAACCAGCCACCACACAGAGTGGTGGTGAGTCACCAGAGGACCTCCACTGTCACCCTGCACAGGACACAAACCTGTTAGTGACACAGCCACCAGATAAAACACGACCCATTTCACTCCAGGAATGCAGCTTTAGTTTCAATATAAACCCACCTGCCACTTAGGGAGCCACTAAAACAAGATATGATGGCAATTTTGGTGTTAAATGATACCTGCTTCTAATAGGAATGAAAACAATTTGCCCAGAGCCCTCTGAGTAAGATTGGCATTATTGACTTTCTTGTTCAGAAGCACAATGCTGTGATTAATAATAAAATAATGATAATACTGCTGTGGTCATGAGGAGCATTTGATCACTTTCAAGTACCAGGTAACAAACCATCCTTGAAGCATTAAAAAGGAGCCTCGCCCTCCTTGGGAATTTAGTGAGAACTCGGCACTGGCAACCATTCAGATGGTGAAACAAAATGCCTCCTCTTTAAAGGGATTCACCACCAAAGGAACCAGAAGCCCAAGCAGATGTAATGCAAATTTTTAACTTTTTGGGAGGGCATAAGACTTATTTGTAAGAGAGAGAGAGAGAGAGAGAGATAAAAAGTCTACTAGCAAGGCCACGAAAATAATCAGATCATTATTAGCTATTAATTAGGAATAATTACCTGACAGGAGTCAATTCCCCCTGCTAGGTCTCCAGCACAGATCATTGTAGGCAGGATCATGCCATTGTAGATATAAACAGCATTACACCTCGAGCGTTCTATCAAGGGCACCGCAACGAAATTCAAGTTATTTGATGTTTTACCTGGAATTGAAAGATGCACAAACATGCAAAGACAAAATCAGAATAAGCAGCAGATTACTTTGGTATTACAAAAAAAAAAAAAAACCATCCCAGCAGCCAAAATGAAATAAATTTCCTAGAAGCAGCGGGATGGAAATTTAAGATGTAAGAAGTCTACAAGAGGTCAAGAGAACCTCCCCCAGCACCTTTCTTATACAAAAAACCCCCAAACCTTTCCTCCCTTTCCTTTTTCCAGTCTTGCAGATTAATTTGCATCACTCTATTTCAGCCTGAGGTGGTGGAAAGGAGCAGCTCCTGCCCTTTCTCACATCCATAGGACACACTTGGCATGCAGCAACCCTTGCTGCAGGAGAGGTGGCCCTGCCAGCAGGGGCACAGAATTATCTCCTGGATGGGAATTTCTGGCCCCCAGTACTGATTTGAGGGTCCTTTGCAGTCTGCTGAATGCAACACATCACAGCTTGCCTTGAGACAGAATGCCCTGGGTAAATATTGGGGGCTGCAAAATGGGTGAAAAAATAGTGTATGAACAGATCCAATTCAAACTGTCCCATCAGCCCATGCAGCAATATTCATTGGATGGAAGAGGACTAGTTTCTATAAAAAATCAAAATATTCCAGAAGCACTTTTTACCTCCTTGGTACTCTGCTCCCCACCCTGAGATCCAGCACTGCTGGTTGGGCTGGAACATCATTCCTGGATTGGGCAGACAAACTGGCCTCACAGTTTCTGCAAAACAAACAAGAATCACAGATGTTCAGACAGAACTCAAAATAAATGAGTTAAATAAAAACTCAAAATATGGCCAGCACTTACACACCATGTATTCCCTCTGTGCTTTACATTCCTTGCAGGCAGACAATGCAGGAAGCAGCAGAAAGTTTACCAGCTGCCCTTTCCCTGAGGGGTACCTGATCTTCACCTCAAATCTACCTAATCTTCACCTCAAAGTGAGGAACAAGCAGTTAATGGTTCTACCTTAATTCATCAGGTTAAACAGAACAATTAACACCAGCTCTTCTGAGCAGTAGAAGACAAAAAAAAATCTGAAAACTACAGAATTCTCATTGCAAAACTCTGCTGAAAATAATCACAGGACAAGCAGGATTCAGTATTGATATATGTAACAAGTGTGCAACACAAAAACCTGGAAAACAGACAAATCTCCCTGGTCTCAGCAGCAGAAAATCCCTTTCAGATAACTCCTGGTAGCTTTAAACTGAAGCACTGAAACACAAAGGGCCAGTATACAAAATGCACTTCAAAGTTTAAATAATGGTATGTTCTCTATTTTGTACCAATTGCTCAAAAACAATCTACATCTGCTTTTATGAGAGAAGTTTCTTGTAATGTCGAGTTCTGAAGGGTTTTTTGACCATCATTTGACCTGAGTTTAGGGATTAAATCAGCTGCTCCACCACTGCACCTGTAGCTGTCTGCACATACAGCAGTGGCCAAACTGAAGCACCACAGAGCATTCTGAGGTAAAAGTATATTATTGAGATGAGCTCAAAACCCCTATCCATGTGATAGATTTAAGTAAATCCTGCTTAGGAAATCAGAGGCTGTCCCCTCTGTCTCTATACCCTGTCTCTATACCCTGTCTCTAGCATCATTCTGTGTTCTTCCAATTAGTATCTACAAGGATTCCATGATGAAATTCACAAGTTTTAAAAGGTGTGCTCACTGCCACTGGATTTTTCTCCTTAAGAAGATGTCCTGGGTTGCAAGTATAAGATATGCACAAAGTATTCTATCACCATCTTCATGAGCTGTTGAAACCAATTGCTGAAGCAGTGTTCTTCCAGATTTCCCCCTCCCTCTTCTGTTAAGGTGTCTTCTGCTAATGGGTCTCCTGCTAATGGGTCTTCTGTTAATGGGTCTTCTGTTAATGGGTCTTCTGCATGACTCATAGGTAACTCCCTCCGGGAGTTATCTCTCTTTAATGGGCCATCAAGGACCCCCTGTATGACTCATCCCATTGTGAGATGCTCCACCCAGGGGGAGGAGCCAAGCATTCTCACCTGGATATAATCTGGGATTTGGGACAATACAGGGGACCTTACCCACTGGATTCCCAGAGGATCAGAGCTACCAGACCTTTCTACGGGATCACTGCTTCCATCATCCCACTCAGGTTGTATTCTGACTCTGTCAGTGGTCTTCTGTATTATTGCATCTATCTTATTTTATTTTATTTTTTTTATTCTCTTCTTCCTATTAAATTGTATTTCTGACTTGAAGCCTCTCACTCGTTTTGCTTTCAAACCCCTACAGAAGAGCAGAATACCTACCAGTAAAAGTCAGTGGTGTCTCCAGCTTCATAAGGGCAACATCATTGTCTTTAGAGTCTGTGTCATAATCTGGATGGGAAATTATCAGTTGCACTCTGTATCCACTTCTGAAGAGCATCTCATCCTGGTTCAGAATCCCAGCATAAACCCTCCAGCTGTGTGGGTCAGAAAGTCGCCTACAGAACAAAGAAAAGGTCTGAAAGTTTTCTTCTGTGGTGACAAGACAGGGATTACAACCTAAAAAAAAATTGTCTTCACGAGCTGTAGTCAAATGTTTGTGTGACCAAAAAGGCACATGGATTTGGCTACCATTTCTGAAGAGTAAGGCAAAAAAATTGCCAGACATGTAACTTGAGGAAAGCTTGGCTCTAGTTTCAAAAATATATCAAAAAAATCTTTGCATGGTTTTAGTGTCACTGGCCATTCCCTTAATCACTCAGCACAACAAATTAAGTCTGAGACTGTGACACTGAAGCCTTTTGATTTCCATGACTGAGGGATCAGGCAGGTATTTCTGAAGTCTCACATGTCAGTGGTATCAGCAGAAGCCAGAATTAGTAAAAACATGATCTAGTGAAAGAATTTCACTATCTTGAAAATGCCAGGCCTTTTTTTTAGGCTGGTTTTGTGTCTTGGTGGGGTTTTATTGATGTTAAGCATGCTTGCCAGATGTTATTTGAGTAGCCTCTTGTGCTCCAGCACAGTTTGCAAAAGCTTAACAGAAAACTTGCCACAAGTGTTAAAACTCCCTCCATGAGAAGCACCAAGGCAGCAGTGCCTGCAAATCACCCCAGCTCCAAAAAACCCAGATCAGGCTGAAAACCAGGTTTGTGCCATTCCCAAAGCTTTTGAGCACTACAGAGCTCAAATCCAGACAACAAAGGAGGGATAAGATCTCCAGGTAGAAATCAACACTTGCATTCCTTTCTCAAGGTTAAGGGCAAATATCCTTCCTTGCTTTAGCCTGAAATTGTGATCCAGCCAACTAACCATTAAAAATGTTTTTTGCTTTGTGGGTTTTCCCTCCAACAGAAGCAACCATCTTTTAAACAAATTCTGCCCTTTCTGAGAGTACCACAGAACCCTCAACTCTCTTTTATAGGTTAAAAATGTACAAAGCACCAGCTATTTTTCTCGTTGATGGCTACATAAAGTGCTCCTTGGATAGATATAAATCTGTATTTAATACTGACTTGGACTTTACTACCCTGTGGCAAGAAGATACGAAGAAATAAATGGCACAGGCATCTTTAAATTGATCATATCTACAACAATGTGATATTTGAGAATTTGGGGGGGGTGGGGTGGGGAGTTTTCCTTGGGTTTTCTCACAGTGTAATTCAACATCTTCATGAAAACATTTGTACTGGCTGGCATTAAGTCTACATCTTTGCATTAAGTTTACATCTTGGTGCCTTGAGTTTACATCTTAAATTGGGTGAGTATCTGTGCTCAACGTCATTCATTTCATTTTGTAAATAAGGCAAAACATAAAATAAGGCTTCCTGTAGAAGGCAGAAAGAGGAGAGCTGCAGCCAGCCTCCTCCAGGACCAACCTTCCCTTAACACTTCAGATTTACCATACAGACAAAATACTGTACCAAGCCAGGTGGAGGGAGGAATTCAGTTTTAAAGGAGAAAGTTGAGAGAATTGAATAAATTCATGTATCCCAGCTTGGGAAAAGGCAAACAGCCATGGAGAAGAGGGACTCACCCTTCCACACAGTGTGCTGCTGTGACAATCCAGTGGTGGGTGATGATGGAGCCCCCGCAGACGTGGGTGCCCTGCACGTGCAGGCTGACCTGCCAGGGCCACTGCCCCAGCACAGCCCCACTGCCACCCACAATCCTGTTCATCATGCTCACGCTCTTGCTGGACAGGCCACACTCTGAAAAGATCAGTCACACACAGAGGTTGATCACAGAGTGAGCTGGGAGATGGATTCTGCACCCCAGGCTTCCCTGGCAGACAGGTGCACACACCGTGTGTCTTGGGTTGCAATGCAAAATGTAACCAAAAGTATGTGTTCTATTATCATCTGTTGAAATGGGCTGGGGAGGTGTTTTTTCTTTAGCTCATTCCTCATAACTTTGGGGGGAAGGAGGTGGGTGCCTTCTGTTAATGGGCAGCTGTTAAAACCAGCTGGGGCAGTGTTCTTTATCTCTTCCAGGACCCATCCTCCCTCCAGGGGATCTCTGCTGTCCATGGGCCATCCAGGCTCACTGCAGGGCTGATACAATTCCATCATCCCACTGGGAGGAGCCCAGCATTCCCACCCAGATAAAACCTGAGATTCAGAACACCAGCACAGCCTGTTTGCACTGGATTCCCAGAGGGAGACCAGACCCATCTCACCACCACTGCACCTTCAGAGAAAACTACACCCTTCTACAGGATCATCCCTGCTCCAACAGAACCACATCTGTCACTCCAGGAGGATTTATTTGGACTGCTGCCAACACCCTGACCAACAGGGTGTAAGGTTGTGCTCTGACTCTGACAGTGTTTTCCTTTCTTTGTTCATTTGCTTTTTTTTTTTGTACTACTAAATTACTAATATTCCTAGTAAAGAACTGTTATTCCTATCCCCACATCTTTGCCTGAGAACCCCTTAATTTCAAAATTATAATAATTCAGAGGGAAGAGGGTTTACATTCTCCATTCCAAGGGAAGCTCTGGCTTTTCCCTGGCAGACACCTGTCCTTCCAAACAAAGGCACCGTGTCTGACCTGCTGGACACAGCACAACTCAAAGCCCTCCCCTGACACCAAATCCCAACTCTGCCATTGCTCAGACCCCCATTAAATTGCAGACCCCACCTGGCAGCTGCTGCCCTTGGCTCACCATAAACTCTTTACACCTTTCAGGAATCTCTGGTGATTCAGACACCTCTGTGCTGTGCAACAAAGCAGCCAACAGCTAGGAGACTTCTCAGGGCAGGGATCACCATCAAGAAGGCACTGCCCATCCAATTGCTGAATCTTGGAGGGCAAATGTGCCACAGACATCCCAACACAGCTGCTGGGGGATGGATGTGGAGCTTCACCACAAGTCATTTAAAGGAACCAGTGGCAGCAAAGACAAAAGCAACTGGGGGTCCACTGTCTTCCTTGTGTTCCCTTTCACCCTGCTCCTAAAACTGCATTATTTGGGAACCAGAGTTAAATCATTTGCCCATGCAAAAACAGCAATTAGTGCCACAGGTCCAAAAGGACTTGCCAGCCAGTGCATTTCAAAGCATGGAGAAGCAGAAGTTTGAAAAAGCCAGTGAGTTACCTATGCAGCGCAGAGAAACCACTTTTCCCGAGGCACAGGTACCACTGCAGGAGAAATAAAAAAACCAAACAGGATCTTAGGCACTCAGTGAAGGAAATGGTGAGCAAAGTCCACCTCTCCAGCTGCTTTCTAACCTTCCCAGCTACATGCCCTGCCTTCAACCTCATCTTCCTTCCCTCCTTTCTTCACTTTCTTCAGCTATCCTACCAGCCACCATCTGGCCTCCACCATGCCTTGCATTCCCCAAAACTCTCCTGTGGGACACTGCAGACATGAGCACAACAGGTTTGTAAGCCTAATGAGAAGTAAGATGAAGAACAGCTTGAGAGAAAGTCAAGCTGATTTAGGAAGTCATTGCAGAAGAACTCAACAAGGGAGCTGCAGGAAGTTTGCAGGCACAGCAGGGTACAGGTTTTGAAGCTGGACACTTCAGAGCTGTTTAATGGTAATAAAAATGATGCTTTCCACAGTGAAGATCTATTTTTGCATGGTCTGTGTTCATGTGACTAGAAAAAAGGCTGTGCCAGCTGCTGTAAATGTGTTGCAGCTTGTAGCTCTTGTCACCATTCACAAACTCCTGCTGATGGTCAGAGAGCCTTTAAAAATACCTTTGACATAGCAACCTTCTAGACAGCACAGAGGATGGGACATTTTTTCTTTTAGAAGAGGACAGGGAGGATGGAAAAATGACAGCTGTGTTTTTAAAAAGAGGGAAGAACAGTTGCTGAAATCAGATGTAAACCAAAGTCTCTTTCCTGCCAACAATCCCCACTGAAAGATGTTGCTTGCATAATGCTGCAGGCAGAAGCTACACCTCTTGCTCTTGCAGCATCTGGAGAGACCCTGCATGGAAGGAGAGAGGCTTTTATTGAACAAAATACCTGATGTACAGCTTTTTGTACAAGTCTATATTCCCAGCACTTGTGTTCAGCTTCATGTAGCTCTTAAAGCTGACTTCAGGGGCTACCCCACGACTGTAGAAATATGTATCTCTGCAAAACAGAAAGTCCACTATGAAACCCAGCAGTGGTTTCAGTTTTCAAGCAAGTGATAACAATGAGCTGTGCCAAGCTAGAGCCTCTGACATGACAGCACTAGAAATATTTATTTTTGTTTTTATGTGAACACCAAAGCCTAGTGGTGCAGCCCAGCCAGTCTCAGATTCTTTAAACATTTGTCAAGCTCCACTTCCCACCAGTCACTAGGTTAAAATAATATTTTTATCTGATATGCATGCACCTCGTGTAACAGGGCAAGATGAAGAGATGCCTTTGCCAGTACATTTTCACAGCAAAGCCTCAAACACATTAAAAATGTGTTTGAGGGAAATTTTAACCTTTCTGTGTCAGAGCAAAGGCTGACAGAGGTTGGACTTACATGCTGTAGCCCATGTCTTTGCATGCAGTCTTCCCATAATCATCATTCCAGTCATCTTGGCAAACAGGATACCAGGATTTGCTGACAGGTGAATAAACTTCCAGGATAAAATTTGGTCCAAAAAGTCTAACTGCCAGAAAAGGAAGAAAGGGAAAAAGAAAAAAAAAAAAAAAAGAAAAAGAAACTAAGAACACCACATGCTATTATTACTGCTTTCTCTGCTTGGAAGTAGTTACCCATAATATCCACTTCATGTATGAACTGATGGTAATTTAATGTTCCCTTCTACTCAAATTCTGAGTAAATATACAGTAGACAGAAATATGCCAATGACTTACTTCTTTTCATGTAAGGCAATTTACAAGAACCACCAGTTTTAAAATGCAAATGTACAAGATAGGTTCATCCTTTCATTTCAGCTTTTATGCTCAAATTTCTCTTTTATATTCTACCACTGAGAAAGATTGCAATAATGAAAATTTTCTGATCTTTTCTTTATGCAACCATATATTTATTAATAAATCACTTACTGTGTATAAATAAAATATGATCTATTGAATAATACTTTATATTATCTCTTAATACACCAAATTTCTTCAGAGAAGCTCTTTGTAGAGCAAGAATGTAACCAGGAGCAATTAGCTCTGACATTCCACGTCCCATTATGTATCTGCTTGCACAAGAATTTAATAAAAAATAGTTCAAGCAAAAGAATGGATTGAAACAGGCTTCTCCAAGAACCCATTATTCAACCAAATGGAGTGGAACAGCTGCCAGCAAATGCTAACCCTGCATGAGAATGTGCTGAATTAAGGTTTACAGAGGGAATTTAAAGCACAGCTGGAGTTTTCCAGCGTGGCACTGGCACAAGATGCCAAACCTCTGGAACAGACAAATCAATGTTTCAATGTTTAGTTTAGCTCTAAACTAAAGCTTCCCTGGCCATCTTTTCGGTGCAAAGAAATTATTAGGCCAGGTCTTTCTTCCACAAATGAGTTGTGAAGTAGTTGAAGAACTAAGAGGAGAACGAGGAATGAAAAATACATGGAAAAAGACAAGCCTGACTGAAGACCACCAGGTTTATGTCATCACCTGGAGCTTACTGAGAAGTCACCACTGACTGTTCCATCCAGAGACAACGCTAGTAGATTCAGTTCTGCACAAACCCCACCCAAATTAAAAGGTGATATTTAAAAAACTGACTCGAAGTTGAGGCAGCTCAAACCCCTGAACCAAGCATTTTATTTCAGCTCTTCAATCAGGCTGGAAACAAACTGAACATCAATATATAACACACATCCTACAGCATTTTAAAGATAGACCTGAGGCTAAAACAGCCTTGTTGCAGCTTAGGCAAGCTCTGGGCAAGGCAATCTGCTGCCAAGCTCCTGCAGTTGATGCAGGATTTTCTCCCCAGCCCCTGGATGCTGTCACTCACCACAGCGGGTCTCGTCCTCCCCGTTGGGGCAGTCGCTCACTCCATCACACCACTGGGAGGGGGACATGCACACCCCTGAGGATCCACACTCAATCAGGGAGCTGAGACAGTGGTTCTCCACTGCAGGGAGACAGAAACACAGCCACGAGGCTGCACACCAGCCCAGCTCTCAAAGAGTTTCCCACTTTGATGGAGCAAAACATTGGAAGCGGCTCTTAAACCCGGAGGTGGGAAGGAAGCCCCCCAAACCCCGGCTGCCACGGCAGAAGATGGATTGTTCTGTCCTTTGCATTGCTTGTCAGATCAAGTCTCTGATGCAGCTGATTGGATTTTGGCCACTGGGCTCCCCTGAATAATCAGGCACCATTAAGTTGTCAGAAAGGAGTCAGCACTGGCACAGCGTTAACACGCAGAAAAGGAGGAGGAGAGTGAGTGCCTCAATTATGTACTTCTGGTCTTATTTAAATATGGATTACACTCACCCTGCTTAAATCAAAATGAGTCAAAAAAAACACCCCTAAAACACGAAGTGTCATACTAATAGTTCTAAATGAACTCGCTTAAAATCATAAAATAGTTTGGAAGGGGTCATTAAACATCATTTTAGTCCAGCCCCAATGCAATGAGCAGGGACATCTTCCACTAGATCTCTCTTCCTCCTTTCCTGAGCAGAACAGAAAGGAGAGGCGCCTAAAACCAGCAAATTTTTAGTTTCCTGCTTTTTTAGCAAAGCAGCCTTCATTGAAAGAGAAATTGAGACAGCACCAGGCAAACTTCACCTGAGCTGAACAGAATTGGCCCAGCCCTGCTTCAGAGCTCAGTCACCCCAGCTGGGGATGATTTCCTAGGCAAATATCCATGGAACAACTTTAGAGTGCTGAGACAGGCTGTGCTAATGCAACGTTACACAAAATCCCCACAGAAACAAATCAATGGGTGTAAATGACTTCTGCTCCAAGGGAGATCCCATTTTAGCAAAACAAAACACATCTTGACCGTTCACACTCTTGCAGTTAAGGTTTACACACGTATTGCAATCCCCTCCCTTCACCTGAAATTAAGTGAAGCTCAAATTTGGAAAGTAACAGCAGCACTAAAAAGAAAGAAAAAAAAAAAAAAAAGGCACCAAAAAAAAAGGGAACAAAAAACCCTCAACCCACAAACAAAACTGAGCCATTAAGAAGCAATATTAGTTCATCTCTTAGGAAAACAGGAACACAGACTTTTCTGTCCTTAATTCAGCATAAAGCATGAAATGAGAATGGATATTTCTAACCTGAAAAGCTTAATACATCTTTTCTTAAAAAAAAATAAAAGAGAAGAAAAAAAAAAACTTACCAAAATACCAGATGAAGAAAGCAGCAATTGCACAACAGATGACTATTAACATAGATACTATTATTATTATGGTTTTCCTTAGACCTGAAAGGAAAGCAAGGAGGAAGAGAGGAATTAAGTTCACAAGTCAAGTAATTTCCACCCGCCAGCACTATTTGACATTAAAATCAGCTGGTTTTAGCCAGACTTTTCTCCATCCCATCATCCTTCCCCCAAAAGCACCCAACTGCACCAGCCAGCTGTCCCTCCTTCATCCACAAGGATGGAGATGGATCATCTCCTCCAACTCACGACTTGGAAGGGAAGGTCTCTTCCCTTTGTTATCTCACTTTGACAGATCTCAGGACCAAATACAGGAGAAATCCCCCCAAAACTCACTGGCTGCACAGGTTCTCCTGGGTGGGCTTGCTGGTGGCCTGGTGGACTGGTGGGTGGCCACCCTGGGGACGTAGGTTGGCACGGAGGGAGCGCCGGCGGAGAAGAGCTGTGGGTAGGGGTTAGCACCTGCTGCCTGCCTGGCAGCGTAGATGGGCTCAGGCTGGAAGCCCCTGTTCTCATAGTATGGCGGTGGTGGACCCTGAGGGGTGGCGTGGGGAGGAGGGAAAAACAGGAGAAAGTGAGGGAAAGGGAGAATTCCAGAGCCCTGCTCTGTTAAACACACCCCGCGCACGCAGAACGCTTACTAGGGACTGCAGCTTACACAGACAGAGAGACTCACAGAGCATGCCTAAAACCTCACGTTTTGAATGATAAAAATAACACAGAGAGAGGCTGGAAAACCTCTGGCAAGATAGGTTTGCTGATCCATAGCAACCTAAGAAGGATTCTTGAGCCCGGCCCTCCCAAGCTGTTTGCACAAACGTTTGCCCAGGGATGTCTGATGGGGTGGAAATAAACAGCGAGGACAGCTGTGGGCAGCAGCAGCACAGAGAGAAATGCTGACAAGTAACAGCCTTTGTGCAGGTCCAGGATAAATGCTTACTGCCTCATTTCGTGCTGTGACAGCACCAGGTACACCTCAGCTATTTCTGACACACACTGGCCTGCAACAGGTCGTGGAATATTTATCCTGGAAGAGCTTTAAGAGCTAGTTGGAAGACACTCTAACCTGTCTCATCAAAAGAAGCTTAAATCAAAAGCATGTGCTCAAAAGCATAAATCTCCCCTGAAAGTATTTGAGCACTTGAAATGTTGGTTAATTTGAGCATCTTACACCTGCCTCACAGCATCTTCGCCCCTTTTTGCCAAAAAAAAGGAGACACAAGAAATAGTCCATGTTTTAAAAGATTTGTTAATCAGGACATCACTCAGCGGGCTGTTATGTGTAAAGAAATAAAACCATATTAAAAGAAAAAAAAAGTCAGAGAGGAGCATTGTGAATATTTTGTTTACTTACTAGAGTGGAGGTCATTTTTCCTTTGTCAACAGTACAGAAACAATTCAAGTGTTGAGGAGTCAAGTGTGAACCTATACAAACAAACAAAAAAAAAAGAAAACAATCACCACTGGAGGCTTTGTCCAGGCTTCCCTTTGGAAAAAGGCCAGATTTGCAGAGGGAGGAGATAAAACAAATTTTAAATAAATAAATGAATAAATAAAAATTTAAAATAAAATTAAAAATATAAAATTAACACCCCCACACACACACACACAAAAACCTGCCCCAAACCAAGCGGAAGTATTTGAAGAGAGGGTACAAATCAAGGTGCAGCATGAAATCAGATCTCAGCAGCCTCTCAATGCAAGCCTGAGGATTATACAGTGGCAACTATTCATTAGCACGAGGGCAGCACAAACTGAGAAGGTCAAGTCAGTGCTCACTCTCGTTGGCAGAAAGAGTCAAAGAATATCCTGGCAGCCACCCACACAGTGTCAGTCCCATGCTCAGGTCCTCCTGCCTCTCTCAGCACTTACTCAGGTGAGGTTTATGACACAGAAACCAGCAAAGCATCAGAAAATACAAATTCAACCAATTCAGGATAGCAGCACAACTTGCACCCCCCACAGGCTGCATTTTTTTTTCACTCTTAGGTGTTCCAAACATTTGTTTTCTTGGCTGTGTGTTGTAGTCACCACACCAAAAACAGAGAGAGAAGAGTTGCAGGGGATCCGTGCCACAGCAATGTGAAAGTTTTGCAAACAGGGTGAAAAAGAGGTTCTGCATCCAAAGTTTCAAGTATCCAGCAGTTTTATTTTAATGTTAAATGTTAACGTTGAGCAAAACCACTGATTGCCACAGACACAAGAAATTCAAAAAATGTTTGCTGGTGCAGATCTAAAATAGGTAGTCATACACCTCCACAAGCAGCCATTCTAATAAATGCTGCTGTCTGCTGAGTCCTCTCATGTTGCTCCACAAGAAAAAAAGCCTAGAAAGTGCCTCAGTCCTGCACTGAGAAATACCTTTCTCCACCTTGCAGAGCAAAACCTTGCACGTTGCAGGTGTGTAAAGACATAAGGTAATTCAGCCCAAAGCAATAAGTTATTTATGCCTCTATCAAGGCATCATCTCACCCAAAACTGAACTGCAAATGTCACTGAAGCAGATTCCAACAGCTGCTGGGCACCTGCTGTGCCAATTCTTTGTGACACTTCAGGGAGGCTGAGGCTGGTATTTGCTTATCAGCAAACAGGTGTAAATAATGCACCACTGAACTTATTTGTGTGTCAGACAGGTGAGAAATGAGTCTCACTCCTACTTACTGAAAGTCCATCAGAGTGGTGACTAAGGCTCCAGGACTTGTGCTTGGCTTTATGTCCCATCCATCCTTGCCCAGCTCTTCACAGCAGTTGGGAAGTGCAGCTCTGCCCAGACTTAGAGACAAATAAATCACAGGAGGATATTTCTGCTCCTTGTCCTCTGAAAAGGAGGAGGAATAAAAGGGTTAGAGAGTTTAGTGATACCAGGGAGAAGTGGTGATTCTGAGGTAAACCAACAGGGACTATGACCAAAAAAATCCCTAATATTGTTTTTTTTTTACATTACCATTTGAAATGTAATGGTAAATTTTCCTTTGCAAATTAACAGGGAAGAGTGTTCCTCACTCTTTTTTGGGAGTTTCTGTGAGTGGTTTGTTCTTTTTTTTTTCTTCAAATGAACTGAGGAAAAAATATCTCTCTTGTTTAGCTGGTTTTCCACCATCACTCCCAATTTAGTTCTTGTTAATCTATTTCCTATCCACTGTCTGATCAATAACAGTTTCCCTGTTATAAAATACAGTAACTCACAGGTAAATACAGACTTCCATGGCATTGCACATACACATTTTCCAGTCTTTTAAAACTACATGAATCCAAAACCACTGAGCTCTCATTGGTTCTGCAAATGTTTAAGGCAAAAATCCATCTGTAGCATCCAATAATGATATAATCTGGTTTTCCTAAGCACACATCACTCCCACACTTGAAAATGTTTCACAAACACATCAAGGGAACTGCAACAACTTCTCAGATAAGGAAGCTGGGTCATGGAGAACCAAACTGACCTGTCAAACACTCCCCATCCCAACAACTAGAGAGCTAGAAGGGACTGGTCTGCCTTATCTCAGCCCAATACTTTGGCCTCCAGCTCACCTCACAGATCAGACAGATTTAAATAAGTAAAAGTGTCGTAAACCCACTCTGATGATGCAGAAGAGTTCAGTGGGAATGTACAATTGTCTTTCTCTCTCACTGCCCTCTTCCTCCTGATGTCTACTGGGCTATTAAAGCACTTTACTGGGCGCATCTGAAAAAAAAAACCCCAAACTTCAGGAGTCCTTTAAAGGGAGTCAGAGATCCCAGGCAAGGGAACTGGGGTTGGAGCTCCCCACCTGTGCTGGTTTAGCACAGATGTGAGGCTGGGGATGGGCTTGGCTGACCAATAGGAGAGTTGTCCATGCCTCTGGAGAGCCCAGACTTAAATCAGAGATCCCAAGTGACACAGCCCTTTTTCCTCTTCCATCTGCAAGGAGTTAACATCACTTTGTAAGTCAGAGGTTCAGGTCTGGGCCCTCAGGGCCAGGCCTGGCCGGGTCTCCAGGGGGGCTGCTCCCTCTGGGGGAGCTGCCTGGGCCAGCAGTGTCCCCTCTCGCAGTGTCCCCTCTCTCAGTGTCCCCTGGCTCCTGACAAGGGGAGGAGAATTGCAGTTCAGCAGGGCTGGCAGTGGGGATCAGGGCTGGTTGTGGCAGGACCATGCCCCCAGCCCTGGCTGAAGGCACCCCTGGCCCGAGGGGAGGATGGGCTCTCTCCCTCACCCAATGCTGGGCCCTGAAAAACAGCTTCGAGTGGCTCACGCCTTCAGATCTAGGGTGAAAGTGAAGGTATCCATCAGCTTTCACTCCTTCCACCCCGCCTACATGGCCTTGAAAGCTTTGTGACAGAGATCACCTGGCCACCACAGGCCTGGGCAAGCCTTAACTCTTTCCTGATACAGATTGAGACTTTCTTAAACTCTAACCCTTCTCAGAGATGAGAGAAAAGGCCAAATGGGAGACATGTAAAGGGACAATATGGAGATGTCAAAGTCAGTAAAGGAAGAGTGACTTTTCAGGTAGAAGAAATGACGAGTTGCCTTGGTTCTAGGCTGAAAATCTCCTATGGGTTATGGTAACAGACTGTAATATGAATATGTTAGAATAATCCTTTAAATCACGGACGATATGAATTGGGGAGGTGGTTTGTGCATTTGAGCAAAGGTATCTGTGTGGACTGAGTGAATATTGAATTAGTAGCTGTGATCTTGTGATTCCATGAGAGGCTGGAACAGAGAGAGATGAGAAGAAGCCCCCTGTGCCAAATAAGAAGACATCTCCGTTCCTTGAGTTGAAGAATACTTTGCCTTTGAAGTTGTTTATCTTTAAAAGTACCACCCCAATATATATCAGTCTACGGCCCACATGTAGTCACGAGAAAGGCTACGTGAATATGGGAGGTTCTACAACTGCAGAATCTCCTGGGCGGGCTGCATTTATGGGAGTTGGAAGCCACCAGCAGACTCTTTCCCTTGTGGAAAGTTACCAAACAACAGGAGAGACTTCTCTCTCTCAAAGACTGTTTTATAAGTGGTACCGACCTGGAATTCTGAGTTTTGCCTCTTTACATTGTTTGTAGAAAATGAACAGTTTGTGGTGGGAGAAAGGGTTGGTTTAGGAATTCATTTGTGGGTTTTTTTTTCCTTTTCCTTTGCTTCTCTTAGTGTGTGTTAATAAAATCTGTTTATCTTAAGTTGGGCCCTGTTTTGCCTTTTTCTCCCAAAATCCTATCTCCCAGTTGGCAAACAAAATTCAGCAAATGTGAAACCACCACAGAAATGGTGCCGAAACCCGGGATAAGCGAACCAAAACCACAACAGCACCAGAGAAGGCTTCAAGGTGTCACAGGGTACCAAAGGCTTGAGGGTTGGCTTGCTAACACCTTCCAGCTCTGGAAAAAGTGCACCCAAATAATAAAAGGGACCCATCAGCTCTATGCAGCCCTTAAATTTCAAAAACTCCAATATGGATGGAGCAGAACCAGCAACACCAAAGGTCCAAAACTGAGCATGTTTCTCCTTTTTTTTTTCTGTTGTACAATAACTACAATAACTCAAAGTACAGGAATAAAGCCACTGTTTCTAATGACAGGAGAGACAAAGAGTAAAAAGCCACCACTGACAGAGTCCACTGATGAATAAAGCAAAATGTGTTGCCTTACAGCTGGCAGCTGCTACTTGAAGTATCTGAGCTTCTTACATATGCCTCAGGAGTGTTAATGTTATGTTATGGGTCATTAAGATTAGAGAAATGCATCACTATTTTCAGTAAATTTGTCAAAAAATGAAAAAAAAAAAAAGCAATGCAGCCAAGCAACAATACAAAAAATTAAAAATAATAGATTAATTCAAAATAAATTAAATCCAATAGCTTTTGGGGGTTTTTTTTATTAGTTTTCCTGCAGATTTCTACAAATCAGGTCTTTAAGTAAAAGTTGCAGCAGAGTTGGTCTGCACTTCATTTGGCAATGTCCTATTTAATCAAAAATGGACTTTCCAGACTCTCAGCCCTCCAGAGGCTTGTCCTCATCCCTACCACAGTCCCTCTGTGCCCTGGGCAGGAAACACCAAGCACTGAGTTGTGCTGCTCACCTGTACATGGTCCTCACCACCACATGCTCCTAAACCCCTCACTGAATTTTGGTGAATTTTGGGCAAAAATGAGACCCTGCTTTTTCCTCACCATAGCAGCATCAGCTCATGGCCCCCTCACACCTCCTGTGTCCTTCTCTGGCCAGGAGCCAACATCCCAAAAAGGCAAGAGACAGAATGAAAAGCAAAGAAACCCTAAAGGTCTAAGCAGGATTTTGTAATGACACCAAAGCTGCCTTTTACCACGCAAGAAATAACAGGACTTCCTCAGCACACACCATATTATAACTGTTAATTGGTTTCCACAAGCTTTTACACAAAGATCCCTATAGGCTGTTTCCATGCCCGAGTCAATAGGATGGAATAAGTACCTCCAGATATCCTAAATCAACACTGTGAATTCAACTGGCCAAAGAAGCCAGTTCTGTTGGCAACAGCCTGTTTTCTGCATTTACATATTGCTTCAATAAATGTTCTGTGCTATTTCCTGAAACAGAAACAACATCAGCTGTTTGCTCAGCTCTGTGATGGTTATCAACAATTGAAAAAGAAACCCCAGAATGAAAAAAAAACCCAGTTCTTCACAGTTAGACCTACATAAAAGCAACCACATGTAAACAAGAAAGATGTAAGAGGACAGAGCAGAGGTCAAAAAACAAATGAAGTTCATCTTCGAAAAGGAGGAAGCATAAAAGCATCCAGACATTCTACATGAAGCTGACACACTGCATCACATCCAAAAAATTTCCTGTATCAAGCAAACCAACAGAACTCACAGAGATAGCAAAGTAATTTCAGTGCAAAGCTCAATCCTAAGGAAGGGCAAGCCAACATTTTATGACTCTGATGATGCTAGAAAGGAAATATGCTTCCTTTTTTTTTTCATTTCCAACCATTTTATGGCCACCTAGAAGTTTCAGCAACGTAACATGAACACAATACAACCATGACATAATGGTGTGGAGGAAAGGTTAGTGAGGAAATTAAAATAAAATAAAATAAAATAAAATAAAATAAAATAAAATAAAATAAAATAAAATAAAATAAAATAAAATAAAATAAAATAAAATAAAATAAAATAAAATAAAATAAAATAAATAAAATAAAATGGGAAAACAAGCAAAGAGGTGATTCCAGATTCATTTTCATGATCTTTTCATAGAGCAATTTCACAGGACAGTTCCTGCCTTGTCACCTGGACAAGACGAAAGAAACATGGTCAAGATTCCTGTTTAAAAATCAGTACCAAAAATTATCATGACTTGCAAATGAAGTATATAGAATGGTTAAAAAAAATCCAGTTATGAATGAAGAAAGAAAGGAACTAAATAAGATGTTTTCATCCCATATCATTAACAAGATTTTCTTGACACTTCTTCAGGAAGTGGCATTGAATATTTTTATTGATTATTTTAAAAAGTGATTTTAATTTACTCCATTTATCCTCTGGCAGGGATCAAAGACAAATTAACTAAATGTCTCAAAGTCATCAAAATTAGGGTCCAACAGTGTCCTGGCCTTTCCACAAACCTCAACAGAGGTGAGCTCTACTCCACGTGCCTGTGCAGTAACATCACAAGTATTTCAGAGAACTTCTGAGACTATGCAAATATTTACCAGAAAGGTTGCCACAAACAAAACCTTGTCCTTCTCACAGCTCCTAAGAAATAGTTTTGAAGCTATTCTAGATTAGCTCCTCAAATGCCATTATGCTGTACAACTATTTATCAAGAGGTGTTAAAAACCAGTGCCTCTTGAGAAGCACTATCAGCAGTGGCTCAGGGAAGTCCACAGCAGTATTCCCCAGGCCAGGAAGCCAAGATTAATTCTACTTCCACGTGCAAAAAAAAAAAAAGGAGGCACTAAAAATCTCTGAGTGTAGCAGTCACATTTTAAAAAGTTACAGGGTGCCATACTCATACTACAAATAATTGTGGATGATGATGATGATTATTATCATCTGTCTGGAAACAGACAATGGCTTCAAACTCAGTCTTGTCACAAGCAGATCATGTGCTTTCTTAGGAACAGTGGCGTGAGGAAGGAGGCTGAAATGCTCTTTTCTTTATTCTCATTTCACTGAGTGAGTGGTGAGTGGCACAAGACCCTACAAAACCAGCCATTTCTGAAACAGAAAGGACCAAGAGCCCAGAAGAACCAGAGGCATGGTAGGAGATGGACCCATTGTTGGCAACAACTGCAAACCACAGCACCCAGGACCAGATCACAGGAGGGGCTGGAGGATGCAGCAACAGCCAGCTTGGCCTTTGGATTCTCACTTCCCTTGCACTACATCCCAAGTTCTGTCCTTGCCCTTCTTCCAAGGCATAAGCAAATAACTTTCTGGCAGAAGCATGTTTGCTAATCATCTTCATATTTGATTAATACCTTCTGGCTAAACTCAAGTGTCTGTCTACACCACTGAAAGTCACTGGCAAGGAAATAAACCCCTCCAGAACTCTTGTTCACCATATTTGAGCTGCAAATTAATGTGATATGAGTAAGGTAGCACTAGGTACCCACACTGCAGGAAAATAAAACCCAGTAATGTTAACAAACCAGACTTATTTGGTTGTCCAGGTCAGCAATTTTTTAACCTGTGACCTACAGGTCCTGAGGAGCTGCAAACCACTTCTAAGAGGTCTGATAAGAGTGAAAAGCAAATCCTGCTGGCAGGAGGTTTGAATTCACACCACGGGGAGGCTCCTATTGCCAGGAACAGGTTTCAGGACTCACACCAAAGCACTGCTGCAGAGCACAGGCACCACTCAGTGTGGACCAGCCCTGGACGGGCACAGGAGGAAAAGCCCATATCTTCAGGACTGGCTACTCCAAGACAAATATTTTGACCAACATCCCAGAAAAATGTGTTGCTTTGTTTTTCCATCAACATCCAGGAACGTTGTTCCAACTTATTTCCAATTTCAGGCTAGGCTGCTGTGAAAGATTTGCTCTAGGTTGACTATGAACCAAAATAAATTTTAATAGTGTAAGAGTGAAAGGAAGAAAGACAAAAAGGTACATGAAGTCCTACTTTGACATCAACATTTATCTTGGCCCACCTGTCTTTTGGCTTTACATCTACACCTGTAGGAAAAAGTCACGACGTGCCATTTTCCCAGTTCATTGATCTATGCCACACACAACAGTCCACCTCTTTACACACCTAATATTGCCCTGGGTGATGCGAATAACCCAAGCTGTTTCCTTTGACTCTTTCTAAAGAACTAGAGACGTTAGTGTCACTTAACTCAGGACAAACAGGGCCACTTAGGATAAAGGCTCAGTGTGACAGTGCTCCCTTAAATCCACAGACACCCACCCACCCCAGGAAGTTCAAGATTGAGATTCGATGCCCAGGTAAGCAATGAACATAAGGCCACCTGCGAGGAGGTGTGGACTGGATTGACTTCAGCCTGCAAAGCTTTGGCACAGAAGTTTCAAAGGTGCCACTCTTCTAAAAGTTACTTTTCCAAAATCACTTGACGAGCTGTGCCGACTTTCACCCGAAATTAGCGCTTTTGCTAAAACCCAATGCATTAATACACCCTGGAGAGGCCCCAGAACTAAACGTCGCTCTGCTTTACTCTCTCTGCTCGCTCGGTGACCTTGGGGAAGTTGCCCAATCTTTTACCCTTCATCACCAGGGCAAGAGACGGACAAGCTCCATCTGGAGCAGTGCGGGGCGGGCAGAGCTGGCTGAGCCCTGCGCACCCCCTGGGACAGCGTTTATCACTGAATCCACAGCGCCCATCCACCTCCTTCCTTTGGCTCCCGGCTATCCCAACTTCCCCATCCACCCCCTTCCTCTGTGTGCCTTTGGATCCCAACTATCCCGGCTTCCCCATTCACCTCCTTCCTCCGTGCGCCTTTGGATCCCGGCTATCGCGCCTTCCCCATCCACCTTCTCCCTATACTTTTGGCTCCCGGCTATCCCGGCTTCGCCATCCACCTCCTTCCTCTGTGTGCCTTTGGATCCTGACTATCCCAGCTATCTCGGCTACCCCGACTTCCCAATCCACCTACTCCCTGCACCTTTGGCTCCCGGCTATCCCGACTTCCCAATCCACCTACTCCCTGCACCTTTGGCTCCCGGCTATCTTGGCTTCCCCATCCACCTCCTCCGTGCAACTTTGCCTCCCGTTTTCCCTGAACACCCCGGCCCCCGGGAAAGCGCAGCTTTATCGCGCTGCATCTCCTACTGGAGACAAACCGACTGGGGACAGGGGACACCGGGGAAAGCAGGGGGGGAACAGGGCGAGAGCTACGACTCCTCTCGGTTTTCAATTCCCCGGGCCCTCCTCCCCCGCGGGACGGAGGCTCCCAGACACCGCCGCGGTCCCTCCTCATCCTCTCCAAGTTTCTCAGGGAAAAGCCAAACGCAGCCGGCGCAGCTCGCAGCGGCCGGGAGGGCGATTCCCACCCTGCGATTCCCGAGAGAGCAGCGCTTACCTGGGGCTCGGCAGGGGATGGAAAGCGGCGGAGGGAGCCGGGAGCGGGCGGGGAGGCCGGGGAGGAGTCTCGGTGCGGGGCAGGGGCTGGGGCAGGTGCATCCCGCCCGGCCCCTTCCTCCCGCGGCGGGCGGGGACCCGGCGCCGCCCGCGCCCGCCTCGCTCGCCCCGAGCCACTGCAGCCCACCGGGCTCGGATGGACACGGACGGCTCTTCCTTCCCTTCCCTTCCCTTCCCTTCCCTTCCCTTCCCTCTCCTCTCTTCGAGCCCCCAGCCCTCCTCCTCTTCCCGCGGATGTTTGCGGAGCCAACGCTCCGGAGGGAAGAGAAGGGAGCCTGGCGAGGGGTAGGCGGTGTTTGTGCCCCCTCCCCGTAAAAAAACCCCGGGTTTGGCTCTTGTTGCTCCAACCTAGTGCTCTGTTTTATGAACTCGCCCCTGGATCCCTGCTGGCCTCCGTTTCAGGGTGTTGCAGGCAAATAAGGACTCGCAACACTTCCCTGAACAGGGCAGGTCAGCACCTGATAAAGGTTGCTGGTAAAATACCGGCCGGGGTAAAATTACTTCCGTTTTCTTTGGAGCTGTTTTTTCTTTTAGGGTCATTTAATAACGGGGTGCTCTGGAAAATTACTGCCATCTCAATGGTCACTTTACTTACAACGCTGTGGTGATTTGTGGTGCCACCTGTGAGGCAGACCTATAGTGAGGAGGGGTTTTTCTCTGCAAAAGCTGAGCTCCACAGGAAAAAAAAAATTAAAATCAAATAAAAATAATAAAAAAATTCCACTCACATCCCAAAACTTCAGGGTGGTACTGGAAAAATAAGTTCTCAGATGAAGAAATTCCACTCACTGTCAATAACAGCTCCGATTTAGCTGCGATATTGCTGCATGCTATGCTTAACATCTCTGTAGGGGGACTGGAGATAAGGCAAAGTACACAAGTTCGGCATGCAAGTGTCTGGAGTTTGTTTATATTTCCAAATGCACATCAAGGAATTATATCAAGAGCACCAAGATCGTACCTTCAGTATTTTTCCAGGTCCATGTGTTTGTTCAGAGAGAACTATGAATCTGCAGACCCCTTGGTACAAAAACATGAGTATTGTGTGAAACACCTTTAAACTTTAGCTTAGGTGTTTAAGCTGCACCATTTTGGGGGCTGCTTCTGCTCCTGAGCTCCCAAAAGGAATCAGTGAGATGCAGTCATTTTCCAGTAGGGATTCAGTTGCAGGAATTTGATCTCAAATTTCAGCTGAAGCAAAAGGTAAAATCATCCCAGATACAACCAAAAAACAAAACCAGTCACCTTCTGTGGCTGTCCAACATGCCCACCTGTGTGGCATGTTCTTAATTTACAGCAATAGATGGGCTTCAGACCTCAGAGATGTTTTAGGTTTGAAACAGGATGCCTGGTCATAAAATTTCCCTGTTAAGTTTCCTTACCAAAACAGAGGGAAATAGCCCCACAAATTGTTCCTTGGCATCATGGCCACAAGAAAAATATCCCTCAAGATCTGTTCAGTTCTACTAGAGAAGCTGCACACTTAATTTCTTTGGAAATTCACATACTCTTTTCTTTGAAAGTCGTTTGGAGGTTATGTACTCGTGTACTGATAGTGTCTCGTTCCTCTCTCAAGACATAACCTAATAACTTATAATTCAAGGCTGTATTTCTTTTTGAATTTAGAATATCCTGAAGCTCAGTTTGGATTTGTCCAAACGTCTTGCACGATGGCTGCGGATAAGGAGAGAGATTTTTAAAAATATACGCTGGTTCCTGTCAGTCTGTATGAAGCCACCTTTAAGGTATGACATCAATTCAGGTGTCACAAGAAGAACTGGGCAGAAGGACACGGCAGGTGGTAAAAAATACTCCGAGCTGCTCTACCAGGGGAGTTTAAACCCTTTACGAGGACCCGGCGCTGCTTTGTGCTCTAGGAAACAACACCAGACCTGCAAGAGGGGGAGATCCAGGGCAGCCGGGTTCAAATGAATGGAGCTCTGCTTAGTTACAGCCTTGAAGATCTGGGCGCTCGCCAGCAGCTCGCTGATTACCCCTGTTAACACCTTTTCTTCTCGCAGAGAGCCGAGCTGGTCAGCGAACAGCGCATTCCCACCCTCTTTTCCCCCAGTTTTCCCCTCCCTCCTGGCCGGTATCTGGCTCACTAAAGGGCTCTAAAGTAGTAAAAGCTTTTTTTTGTTGTTGTTGTTCCCCAGCCTGGGTTAATATTCCCCGAGGTTAACTCAGCTTGCTGACAAAGGTCAGAGGAACAGGAGAGGCAGCGCTGGGGAGGGGGTCATTGCCTCCTCTTGGCAGCAGAAGCTGCCTGGTCTGTTCAGCTCGTCCTCCCCGGTGAAGGCTGAGCTCCTGGCCCTGTTATCTCATCCGAAATTATCTCCGGGAGCGTGTAATTGTATTTTAAGTCGGGCTGTGGAGGAGCGGGATGCGGAGCATTCGTTTTATTAATGGGTTATAAACAACCTCTAAAGGAGAGATCAGGGCAGGGTTCGGTTTTTCTGAGTGGCTGCGTGTTTTGGGAGGAGCAGGCAGTGTCTGCTGGAGATGGATGTGCTCTTGCTGGGCAGCCCAGAGGTTACTGCCCAGAATTCAGGGTGTGGAGACCTTCAGCATGACCCAGCAATCGCTCCCAACACCTTTATCGCACTTAAATATTAATAAGTTCAATGGTATATAATAATAAAAGTTATTAATAAGTTAAATGTTTAGCAAACCACTTCCTCATCTGTATTTCTGCAGCAAAACGATGTTTGGATGTGTTCTTTCGGTTCCTCACAGGAATGAATGCAAGCTAACTTTTCCACAGACTGGTGCTAAGCATCTGAATAAATAAATAAACCAATGAATAAACTGCTCTTTTCAGGTTTCTGGCATCACTTACTTTGTACATCCTACCCCGGGATACCTTTGGCTTCCTCTGGCACCTCCTCAGCCCTGTTCTATGAGGTAGCTCTGCCCACCCATTTATAGAATCACGGAATATTCTGAGTTGGAAGAGACCATCAAGGTCATCGAGTCCAGCTCCTGGCCCTGCCCAGACATCCCAAAAATCCCATTCTGTCCCTGGCAGCGCTGTCCAAAGGCTCCTGGAGCTCTGGCAGCCTCGGGGCCGTGCCCATTCCCTGGGGAGCCTGGGCAGTGCCCAGCACCCTCTGGGGGAAGAAGAACCTTTCCCAAAAATCCAGCCTAAACCTCCCAACTCATCTCTGTGATGTTTCACCGGTCAGGAGAGTGAAGAGATTGGTACAAGAACCATCACACCTGCCCCTCCGTTTCCCAAGCCCGCAATGAGGTCATTTGTCATAACTCCCTTTGTTTCTGCGGGCACTTTGTCAACACGGTTCGTTTCCCACTCGGTTAATGCCCAGCTCGCCATATGCTCCCTTGTATTCTGATTTCTGCCGATGTTTCAGGCGTCTAATCAAAACCCCGGGGCAGTGGGAGATAAAGTTTCCCTAAATCCAAACATCCGAGTACTTACTCCAAACACTCAGGGTGAGCTTGCCCTTGACACTTTGGGATCAAAGCACAAAACTTCCTTTTACCATTCCAATAGAACTACAGTTACAGCCATCACCAGGGAATTTCTGTGCTAAAGCCCACAACGGGGTAAAAACCCCACCAATATTCAATTGGTGATGTCTCCTCTGAATTTTTTGTTCCCTCGGTACCGTGAAAGATCTCTGCGGTTGACAGAAACTGCAGGTACCCACTCACCCATAAAACTACACCAAACCTGGGAACATAATTAGTCATTTAATAACTAAGCTTAAACTGAGTGAATGTTGACTTTGGAAGTACATTTGCATCTGGCTGGCCATGAATACACACACATAAATTTACCTGCTGAAGGTATAGTTGAAAATCAAGATAAATGGGCAGACATCTTCAAACAGAATTTTTTATTATTATTATTATTATTCCAGCTGTTGACTGAAGCAGGAGGTGGTCCTTTGTTAGGGTATTAACTAAATATGCTGAAAAACCACAACTCCTTAAAGCAATTACCCTGTTATCTGGGAAACAGGAGAGGGTCTCATGGGCCTGCAGATTAGAAAGGTGTGTTCTTGTGAACATTCTCACTTCTCTCCCAGCCTTTCAGAAAATATTTTAAGAGTTTGAAGTCTCACACAGATGGAAACACATAAAATTGCCCAGACTCTTTTTAGTTCTCGATTTATTTTTTTTTCCTTTTTCCTCCCAATTCAGTTTTCTGGTATAGAGACAAAGTTTCAGAGTTGCAAAATTAAATTCTTTGCTGTCTCTCAGAGTGAAGACAGGAATAATAAGTGACCTTCACTTTAGTTCAGGTGCGTGTTGTTTCAATGGGTTTCTCCTCTGTTATTGTGTAACAACGGAGAAGAAAAATTCAAATCCTTGCTCTTTGTTGGATTTTTCTGGGTGTATCATGTAAATACAGCTGCATTTTCCCATATCAGATGAGAATTTGATCTACAAATTTGACCTCTTATCCACATTAAAATAACCCTAATCTTGCGGCACAGAAATCCAATGACAACTTTCATTTATTTTATTATTTTTTTCCTCACACTTGGGACTTTTTTTCTTTTTCACTGATCTGATAGTTTATCTTTGCCTTGCACTTGTAGCACAAAGCAGCAATAAATCCAAACTGCTCAGCCAATTAAGCCAAGTTTTAGTTACTCATATGCCAGCCTGGTCTGAAGCAACTACAATACATCAGTAAATTCGAGTTTCGATGCAGAATGATCTCACTGTGCTCATAAAAAAGAAATGTCAAAAATGCATTTTAACTGAACATTTTAATTTTTTTTTTATTTGCAGAAGAAAAACTACTCAGTTCTGATGTCATTGGCTTCAAACAACCAGTGAAAGAGCTGTGTTTCAGTGCACATAAGAATCAAATACATTTAGTCTTTCTGATGCATACAGAAAAATAATGGATTAGTAAAATAAAAAGAAACAAAGCACAAAAAATCTTAAATTAAGATTTTTTTTCTGAATTAAAAACCAAAAATTATGTTTGGGATGTAATCTTGGACAAAATTAACATTGATTTAATGGAGCCAGATTTTCTCAACTGATCATTTAATAATAATAAGTTTTTTAAATGTTGAGTGTTAATCATGCCATCTCATATTAAAAATAAAAAACACCTTATTTTCTATAGCTCCATGAAGACCAGTGGTTTTCATTGATTTGGTAATAATTCTATGCTAGGTAGATTAAAAAAAATGAACAAGACCTTTTGAACAGCTGCATTTTCTGAATACCTGCATGAGATAACCAGAGATAAATCCCATCCAAAAAGAATTGCCCTTTGTTGGTCTGAATATTAAAGAAAGGGGTTTTTTTCCACTTTCCATACTAGTTCAGTTCTAGATTTGC
>JANPWX010000252.1:141952-162411 GCA_024734555.1 Trochalopteron elliotii
AGTGCGAGATAGCAACCCTGCTGTCGGTCGGCTGTTTCACCCAACATTCGAATGTTGTTCCCTGTGGCTGTCCCAGATAGATTTAAAATGGAAAAATAAAATTTATTCTTTATATCTGATTGGCTAGTTGATCATTTATAACAAAAATTTCTGAAATTATTTCTGAATCACAGTTACCACTCTTCCATGTCTTGGTATAAAAATTATTAACTTGTTGTAGGGTGTCACACACTCGTCACTCTTGATGCATTTTCTTCGTTAATGACTAAAATATGTCTTACTTCATCAGTCTTAATTTAGGTCTGACTCTCTCTCTTTATTCTGGTTCATTGGCTGCTTGAATTCCTTAAGAAAGAATTTGTTTGCTTGCCTGCTGCCTGTGGAAAGAAGCCTTGTGTTTGAAGGCACAAATAAAGCCAAAATACTCCCTATCTTTAGAGAAGGTGGCACAAGGAAACAGATCTTTTCTAGTCAACAACAAGAGCTGTGGCATTATAGTTTTCCTCTAAGAGGTGAAAGACTGATGCTTTAATTCAACCTTCACCTAATTGCCAACACTTTGTAATTAAGCAAGTCAATTTTCCAAGAGGAATTTCCCAGGCTAGGCTAACCAAATCGATTGCCAGATTTTTAGTCCATTGATCTCTTTTGTTATCAAAACCCAACCACACTGAAAGATATCAAAGCTTCATATGAAGCTGAGAGCAGTTATCTGGAAGTGTTTGTTTTCTCTGTGATTGGTTGGACATTGGCCACCAGACTCCTGTACAAGCACCAGGTGAGTAATTTTCAGAAGGAAATTTGAACCCATCCTGGGAAAAGGAATACAAGTTGGGTGATAGGAGTTTCTGCTGGTGATGGGCCTGTTTTCTTAAATATTTCTGTGTGGACAACAGCAATAGTCTCATAAATACCAGCTGGGGCTGGGATCTGCACTGTTGCTGTGCATAAAACTGCTCAAAGTGCAGGTGCAATAAACACCACTTGACAAGAGTGCATGGGAACTGTGGAAAATGGCCTTAAGAAATGAGTATTTCCACAAATACCCAAAGCTGACAAAGCCTCTGCTTTAGATCTTAACATTTTCCCACTATCACTAATTGGTAAGGTCCGGGTCATTGCAAAATGCTGATTATCTTGCTGCCTGTGTGGGCAGGTTTTGAAGGAAAAAATAAAGAAAAGATGGCATCAATGGAAGTCAGGTAACTGAAGCTGACCAACTGATAGTTAATTTTATGAACACGTGTCTGTAGTAAGGGATTTTATTTTATTTTGCCACCTTTTTTTTGCTGCTACCTGCTGCCTAATACATAACAAGTTGTATTTGTTGTGGGGCAGTTGTATTTTCATTCCCTGTATTATTTTTTGAAGTTTACTTCAAGATCATCCTCCCCTTTCAAGGAAGTTACATTATTTTATTTTAAAAATCTTTCTTAAATAATTTTAAAATTTAAATTTAATATTTATTTTTAATATTTTTATTTATTTATTAAATTTTCCTTCATTTTGTCCCTTTATTTATGGCTCTGAAATTTTGTTATTTCTGCTTGTGCCTATGTACACGTGTACATTAATATCAACTATGCAGCAATTAAATCTTTATCGTGTTTTATTTTTCTCTGCCCTTGTTGTATCATTAAAAGAAAACAATCTTCCGCCCCTGTTCCCTGTGAATTTAGTTGTACTGAACTACTGCAGCTGGATAAAGAGGATTTCCACACCTTTGAACACAGCTGCGAGGTGCCTGTTGTACGAAAGCAAAGAGTTCACCTCTTCTTGAACTGGCTGAAGTGGCAGAGAGAGTTTATAACTTGAGATTCCTGCTCAGGAGTGATGCAAGAGCTCGGTGCTCGTGTGTCCTGCCCTGAGCTCTCCAGGCTCATTCCCAAGGGAGACTGGCTTATCAGGAGTGCCAGCTGGTCAACACGTGAAGTCCAGACCTTGGAAAATAATAATTCCCAGGGTGTGGGTTGGATAATCCCCCAAAGAGCAGCAGGATGGACACCTCACCACAGTGCATGTCATAGGTGTTGGCAGCTTTTGGGTGGGTTTTAATATCTAGGTTTGTTTGTTGTTTTTTGTTTTTGTTTTTAATTTTTAGTATTTAGTATTTTTTTTATACAGCTTTTAAATACAAAATAACCCTCTTGTTTAAAGTTATCCTATGAAGTTCGTGTATCTTGATACCAGTCAGATTTGTTGGAAAAGCCTAGTCAATACATAGTATTTTAATAGTGGACTACACTTAAAATAAAGACTGTGGGATTCCAGACGAAAAATACGATTTTTCAAAGTATCCGTGCAGAGGTCAGAGCTGCGACTCAGAGAGGAAGTTACCCTTTAAGTGTTGGGAACTGTCAGAAGACTTTAAGGCAAAGAATTCACAAAATAGTGAGATTTTAGCCTCCCATTACATGCCCCAGAAAGGCAGAGTTGGAGCTAACAATTCACGAAAGTGTCTGTACTTCAGCACTTGCTTGATCCCTGTCTGAGAAGACTTGGAATTTCTGTCTTAGATATGCTAAAAGTGACAAATTAGCCCAGATGCCCAGGAGTCATTTCATCAGCACAGCCTGCTTGGCCTTCAAACACTCGGAGTTAGTTACTGGTGAAAGGGTTTAAAGGAGGCCACTGGGTCTCCTGTGCACCCAGAGCAGGGAAGTTTTATGTAATTAACATGCAACCAGCCCGCACTAATCCAAAAACTGCAGCACCGTGTGACGGGGCTGCAAAAGCCGCAGCCTTGACTCTTCCCTAGGTGGGAGATCGGGCTCTGATGGGGCAAGAACAGCGGGTTTTGACCGAGGTGGGATTTCACCCATTTGCATGTGAACAGGGAAGCCTGGTGCCGGTGTTCCTGCATGGATTCATCGCTGTCATCCTCAAAGGGCTCCCAGGAGGAGCAACAAGAATCCCTAAACAGCTTCCTCAGGTGCTCCCTTCTGCAGGAGGAAAGCGGGCCAGCAGAAATTATTTCGGCCAGCTGAGCTTAGCCTGCTTGTCTTGTGGGACAGGGACAATCCTCTTGCCCTGGGGACATCCAGTGACCCAGTGCAGACGGTGAGCAGTCCTGTGAAACACCCCTGAAATTATGTGTCCGCCCTTGTGGATGCTGTCGTGCACAAAATACAGCCAAAGCAAAAACTAAAAAGTGAAGGTTGTGGGGTTACATCCATCACAGATCTCCCAACTGCGCTCCCATTGCCTGAATAAAAGGAAAGTGGACATAATAAAAGGCTAAAAGGGAAACCTGCCTCCATCTCAGAGGTACCTGAAAGATTGAGTCTTCCTTAACAGCAGGAGCTTAGACACTCGCTTGGACACAGACTGCTCTAAAACCTGCAAGAAGTCAATTTTTTGGTGTGGCTTTAAGGAAAAGGGTCACTGTGATACAAAAAGAAGGGGCTGGCTCAGCTTCAGAGAAAAGTGGTTACAGAGCATGAAACTGCAGAGCAGAGGAGCAGCTGTGTAAGGCATGGGTCTGTAGGGACAAAAATAAAATACGTTGAGGCATCCTGATTTCACTCTGATGCTTCTGAGGTTCTCTATTTTTTTTTTTTTTCTCTCTGGTCAAGTGTCCACAAGAACATTGATGGTTTTTTTAGGTTACACTCTCCAGGCTGTCTGGTGCTATCTCCTAAATGTGGGCATCGCTTGCAAGTCCCTGGAAGGAACAATGTTCCAGCCGGGGCTCAAAATGCCCTTTTAGTCATGCATAACACTCCAGTCCTCACAGCACATACTGTTCTCAGGGCCACTATTTCTGTCCCCTGGGAGTGGAGCAGTTGCAAATTGCCTTCCATTGAGACTATTGTCTAGTGGGGTTATGGATCAGAAGTTTGATTTTTCCCTCCTGGGCTCTGCATGGAACACAAAAGCCTCCTGGCTGAGCCACCCGGGGTAATTGGCTGCCACCCACAACTTCTGGGCCAGCAGGGTGTTTTGACTGAGCTATAAAATACATCCTGAAAGGAGTTTGAGGGGCACAATGTGAGGCCTTAAGTTTTAGCTTTCATATTTGCAGATTCTGTGCTGCCTAAGGGTGTAGCTCTGAGCCTCATATTAAGTGCCAGTCAGCTCTTCACAGAGCAGGGGGACAAAACAAATCCTTTTCCTGCTGGAGATCAAGGACAACTTTCTACCCAACAGCACAAACAACGGTGGCTGAAGGGAGGAACAAGAAGGATGAGACCTCACAATCTGAAGTTGTAATTGGACCATTAAACCCCAATATGCAAATGGACCAAAACTTACAAAAATGTAAGATCTTGTGACAGGTCAGCCATTTTTTGTGACTATTCTTAGTCCACCCTGGGTGCAGCCTTGGTCAGGCTCTTGTCCTGCCCAAGGTGTATCCTTAAAGGCATTTCAATAAATTTCTACTTTATTTTCTAGCTCTGTCCAGTCTCTGTTTCAGGTCAGCCTTCCAAGGCATCAATTTTACAGCAGTGGCATTACTGCTGCTGATCATGCTGGGAAATGGCACAGGCTTCCATGGGATTCCCCCACAGGAGGGTTTGTCTTTAACAAAAATAGACCTGCAATAGAAGTTTGCACCCAAGGGGACTCAGATATGTTCAAAGGCTGGTGGGGAGGCCTGGTAGGTAGGTAAAAATCCTGGTTTAGCCAATGGCAGTGCTGTGGAAGGGCTCAGAGTTGGGTGGATGTTAAACCTGGAATCAGGAGCTTTCCCCTACCCACGCATGGCTTGTGTCAGCTCGAGGGTGTGTGTGTGAGTCAGCACAGGCAGGCAGCCAGAACAACCACCACCAACCAGGAATTCATGACTAAAACACCAATAATAAATTGATTTCCATTGCCTCTCTAACCAGGGGATCCCCAAAGCAGAGGCACACAAGAGGAGACACAGACGTTGTTAAACCCATGCCCATGCCAGGGGATCTCTGGCCCTGCTGTTTGCACAGCCTTATCAAGGGTCATTCCAGCTGCAAGGTCATTTGGGCTGGTTTACAACCCTCCTCCAGCCTTCTGCTTGTTAACCCATTCCTCCCAAGATTTGGAGAACATCAAAGAGCATCAAAGATAATTTAAGAGCATTAAAGAACCCTGCCAAGTATCTGATGTGTCCTATTGAAACCTTGCCTGGAAAAAGAAAACAGACGAGCTATTCAGGACCATAAATCCACACCAAATCAAGAAGGAGCTGGTTCTCCTTCCTGGTGCACACAGAGCACTCACTGTACTTGTGTGAAACCTTTGCCAATGTTTTTATGACTGCACCCAGGAAAGCTCTGAGACACAGGCTGTAAAGCCCCTGAACCTTTTGAAGAAGCATGTCCAGAAATTAAGAGCTGTGTTCAGTCTGAGAACAAGCGTGGAACTGGGATCCTCCTTCATCCCTGGGCTTGCTTTTCCATGTTCTTCAGGAATGCCAGTGCCTTGTGCCAGTCTGACATTTACTCAGGCATGGCTTCAAGAAGTTACTGAAATGCCTAGGAAAGCTCACATCATGATCCTTGTTTTAACTGAGAGATTGTCTGGTGTTCTTCTCCTCACAGGTGCTGTTCAGTGTGTAGAGACCCACAGCTAAATCTGAGATCTCCTGAAGGGAACATTCAAGCACGACCTGTTTTTTTCAAGGAGTTGTCTGGTTTAAAGCCTGGTTCCTCAGGGTAAAGAGGCAGGTAAATTCCTCTTTTTCCCCATGGACATTCATGGATGGTTCATCTCATGTCATGCTGCCTTTCACAGCTGCAGTGACAGACTCCATGGAGGATCCCACTGCAAAATAAAAAATACAGCTTTCAGGATCCTGGAGGGAATTTTTTTTTTTTTTTTTCAGGGAAGAGCCCTGCTGACTCTGACACTTCCTGCATCAAATGTGCCCCCTGTTTAGCTTTATCCCAGACCACCTGACCTCAAAGCAACATACAACAGTGAAATTAGGACCTCAAAACAAGAGTGAAATTAGGGAACAGGCTCCCTCAGGATGGTTTGAGAGATGGAAGACATAGAAGAGTTGACTACAAAAAATCTTCCACATTTTCCAGAGACTGGCTGATGGGCAGATATGCCACTGGGGAGGCAGCCTGCCTCTATCACTATCAAAGGGGTAGGAATTGCAACAGGCTTCTCATACTGGCAGTGCAGCAACTAAGGGAAAAACAAGATGAAAAACATTTAATGGGGTATTGCATAAAACTGGCTGCCTCAAGACGACTTGAAAAACTTGTTTCAGTAAAGCTACGTGAGAAACAAACAGAAAAGCAGTTACTTTGTGTCCTGTGATCGATTTCTTTTCTTGGTTTTGGTTGGGGCTTTTTGCCCAAGCAAGGTTTTTGCTTGCTTTTGGGTTTTTTATCTGGTTTAGTGAGTCTAAAGCTAGTGTGAGCTCTTTTGTGATCTTTTTTCTTACCTATTCTGCTAAACATCAGGTTGCAGGACACTCTCTTGTATAGGTTTGCCTCAGACAATTTTGTCTGGGGTGTGAGATGCCAGGAGAACGTGGTACCACTGGTGACTGCATCTCTTTGGTTCTTTGGGGTTTTTAGTGTCATTCATCCCTCAGAAAGGAGCTGTTCTAGTCATGTTAGCAGAGGTTGAGGGGTGCTGCCAGGAGCTGCCTGGATGTGGACATGAGCTCCATGCTGACCCCAACACCTCCCTCATTTCTGTGTGTGCCTGTGTGACCCACATCCACCTTCTGCTTTTCCAACAAAACCAGCATAAGAACTGTCCAGTGTCCTCCTCTTCTGACCCACCTCTTTCTCTTCCTGACATGTTTTCCTGATCTTAAATTTACGAGACCATTGCTCCATTCAGGCCCCTCTAAAAATGTAATTCCAGAAAAAAAAAACACCACCTATCAACACAAGAGAAAGGGGAAACCTTCTCTCTGAGTGTGATGTCCATAGGAGAGGGGGTTTCAGAACCCTCTTTACTTGCATTTTGTTGTGAACGTCTGCTGAGTCCATTTTTTGTCATTATATAACCACATTTTAATATTAAATCTTAGAGATTATTCACGTGATCAGCTTTGAGCACTCAGCTTCTCATAGACTGAAATGACAGCAATGAATGCACTGAAAAATACATGTCAGCACCCAGCTCCTTTGAAATCCAGTTTATTTCTTCATAAGGCATCCCATTTTTAAAGGAATACAGTGTATCTTCATCCTTATCAGCAGAGGCTGACCTTACATAGCTCAGTGAGGACAAGCATGCATAGTTTATAACCAGCCCTTTCTCCCCTCAGGTAATCTGGTGGAACATCTTGCCCAAAAGCACAAGTTTAGGATTGCAAAGGTGCATTTTTTGCCTTTGATTGCAACACAGGTGAAGTACAGTTAATACCTGTGACATGGCCAGGACTGTTGGCTTGGAGAACTGAAAATTCTGGGGGCAAACACAGGCTGCTGCCCCCGAGGGCTGCCCTGGGACAGCCCCTCTGTGCTGAGTGGGTGTTGGAACCCTGGGCACTGAGAATTTTAGGCTTTCTGTGCTGACAGGCACTGACCCCCAAGCAAACACTGCATTTGACCTGAAGCTGTGGAAAAGGCTTCCAAAATTGAGTGACAGCACTGGGATAATGGGTGTGTAGTTTGAAAAGAAGTGTGTAATATCACAGGGTGGAAAACTTGGAGTTCAAGGGTTTAGAATATAATAATATATATGAAACAAGATGGAGGTTTTAGGGCATAGGCTGAGTCCTTCTTTTTCACCTTCTTCTCCATGGGTCTGGGTGGTTTTCTGTAATTGTGCAGAAAAATCCGCATTGCAGGGCATGGGTGTTTTGTTATTGGGTTAAAAGTAAAAATAATTTAGGTGTCATTTTTTAATTGGACAGTTTGTGCTTAAAAGACCTTGGAAAGAGATAGAGAGACCGAGCCATTTTTTACCTTGTTAGCTAGAACTCACAGTTTGTGAGACTGTAACACTGCTAAGAATTAATAAACATCTGAGTCCGCACATGAACTGCGTCTCTCGAGCATTTAATCCCAGCTCTAACAGAAAAGGAGATAACAAACCCACAGTGGGGAATGCAGGGGGCAATCAAGGGATCCTGCAGAGACCTCTGCTTCCCAACCTCAGGAATTGTTTCACTGCATAGATAAGATCCCAGACATTCCTCTGACTGGAACTGGGGACCTTCTCGGCCTGGCGGGATCTTGCTGGCACAGGTTTATGTGGAGCTTGGGATAAGTGCTGTACTCCAGACTGGTGGACACTGCCTTCCAGGGGTTGAACATATGCAGAAATCCAAGGTGCTCAGAGCAAAATCCCTGTCAAGGACACAGTGAATGGCTGCTGAAATGTTCATGAGGATGTGGCACTTTGGGACCTGTTTTAGGGGTGATTATGGGGTTGATGATGGGACTGGATGGTCTTGAAAGTACCTTCCAGCTTCAATGATCCTGTGATTCCATGATTCTGTGAATGCCCCATCCCAGGTGCAGCTCTTGGCCTTGTTCAACCTCATGAGGTTCTTGTGGCCCCACTTCCCAAACTTTTCCAGACCTCTCTGGGCTGGCAGTGGGACTGGAAAAATCTCCCAGGACTGGTATCTCCCAGCCTTGGTGATTCTGTGACTAATAAGCTGGGGCAGACACAGCTTAACTAAAGCCATAGCAAAAAAATTCAGGTTACTTATAAGACTTAAGTGCTCTCAGAAAAGCATCTTAAGTGCTAGAAGGTGGAACGTAATTTACAAAGTTAAGAACTTCAGCTTCATG
The DNA here is from genome assembly GCA_024734555.1 of Trochalopteron elliotii. NCBI lineage: Eukaryota > Metazoa > Chordata > Aves > Passeriformes > Leiothrichidae > Trochalopteron > Trochalopteron elliotii. Next base: position 150,646 of record JANPWX010000252.1, read on the forward strand.
TATCTTTTCCCTTCTCCCTTCTGTTTTCTGGTCAAAATCCTTAAGGTTGATTCAACTCTCAGAAAAGGGACTTCAGACAGTCAAATTTAATTCAAACCCCAATAAGATAATTGGGAAATGTAAACTTTTAAACATCATTTAGTTCCTTCCTAAATGTTCAAGTAAACTCTGCGGAATTTTCTCCATTTTTTCTCACTAAAATTTATTTCTTGTTTGTTTGACTTACCAGTACTAAGATTTACCCAAGGTGCAAAAGGTTTGAAAAACTGAAACTGGAAAGCTATTTAGAAATAAGTTAGGTCTGTTGTTTTACTGAAAATGAAAAAGGGCTGTAGAGAGGACAAAACACTTGCATGTTGGAATCCTAGATAGATGCTGAAGTAGACACATAGATCCAGATTTCTGAAGGAAAAAAAGTATGTGGGTTTAGTGTAAAAGTTTTTGCTATTCTAATTGCTCAATACTATTTAGTGAAAGAGCTTTTCTGCATAAATATACATAATATATTTAATGCCAGAAAGAAAATTGAAAGCATGAAAGTATGTGGCTTTGCCTCCACCTGACTCTTGATAGCCAATAAAAATTAATGATCAAAATGACAGCAAGAGGTGTGAACTTAGTCACTATTCAGTTTTTCTTTTGTTGTTACATACACTCTTTATGGTTCTTTGAAAATGAAGCTGTATGCATAAAGTACACTACCTATTACCACTCCTATTCTTGTGGATCCTTTGTTTGGCCAGAAGTCCTTAAATTATCAAGCAATAGTTTTTATGAGATTATTACATTTACATTTCAAATGCATGTGCATGCTGCTGCAAGAGTAAACTGAGTGAATCACAAGCATCAGAATAATAACTGTAGGCCATAGTGGAAGGAGAGATTTTGCTTTATTTTATGGGTGTGTGTGAGAGAACAGTGAAGTCAGATTTTGGGAGGAGGAGATTGGACTTTATCTTTCTGCTTCCCCCAAAACCTGAATTCAGTAAAATGTTCAGAAACTCTAAAATTGTAAGGCCAAAATGCAAAGGCTACACAAGTAACTACACTGAAGAATAATAACTATACAGTAAGAAAACAGCTGTTAAAGACTTATCAGACTGGATAGTACCACAAGCTTTTAAAAATTTATGTTTATTAATACTGATGTTTGCAGTTAAATGTAGTAAATTCATATTGTTGGAAACCAGATGAAATGAACCCCGGGGTAACCAATTAAAGGCAGTGCAATTATACAAGGATTTATTTGGAGCAAAACATTGAGGGGAGAGGTAACAATATTAGGAGGCTTAGAGAAAATGAAGACATGAACTAAAAATAATAGAATTAAATTAAGATGGGAGGTAACCAGAAATGGAATGAGGGAAAAAAAATCAGAAAACATTACTTCTGCTGGAACTTGGGATGAAAAGGGTCCATTGACTGTGTGATTTTGCAGTGGGGTGCTTCTGTAAAATAGTTTAAAGCCCTAATTCTTAGTATGGTGATCTTAATTCAAAGAGATACCAGGAAAACAAGGGAGAACAAAGAAGGAGAAAGCAGGGACAGGCCACCTGGTTGGTGCCCCAAGGCACTGCAGAGCAGGCAGGGATGTGGTTGGCAAAACCAAAGCTCAGCTGGAGTTGAATCTAGCAGAAGATGTGAGGGACAAGAGCTCTTCCTTTAAGTACATTTTGCAGTGAAATAAAGGCTAAGGAAGATGTTGGCCTGGGGCTTGGGACCCCCTGCTTAATAAACAATAAGCTGAGGTGCTCAGTGCCATTTTTTGCCTGGTTTGTCACTGCTCAGGTTGGTTCTCTGGCCCTTCAGGTGCCTGAGCCTTTTAGCAGAGCCTTTGGGAGCAAAACCACATGCAAAGAACACAGAATTAGTGAGAGCTTGGGTTAATTAGCCATAGACAAGTCCATGGGAGGCATCTATGGAGCTGGGGAAGTGGCTTCTGTCCCTGCAATGCCATTCTCTGTCAGTCATCACAGTGAGGTTCCCAATGGCTGGAAAAAGCCAAATAAAAAAACACCCAGACTGAGGAAGGGCAACAAGCACCTGGGGAGCCAGAAGATGGCCAGCCCCAGCTCAGTCCCTGGGGATGTCACACAAGAAATCCTCTTAGAAAGCCATTTCCAGAGAGAGGAAGGAGAAGTTGATTTGGAAGAACTAAGGTGGATGTTCCCAGGGGTATTTGTGCCCTTCCAGCCCTGAGACTTTCAGCGATGACATGACCAGCTCTGTGTACAAAGGGAGAGAAATGGACACTGTATTCCTAAACTCCAGCAAGGCCTTTCACATATCTTTATGTTTCCTTTGATATCTTTATTGCCAAACCAGTGAGATGTGGGCTGGATAAATGGGTGATAAGGTGGGTGGAGCACTGGCTGCACTGCTGGGGTGAGAGCATTGTTTGTAAACCCTCAGTGAGCCAAAGTCCAACAGTGACCAGTCACCAGCCTGGGGGATCAATACTCACACCAGGAGTGGTTTAAGGCTTTATTAATGACCAAGACAGCAGGACAGAGAGCAGTAAAAGTTCCCAGTGTGGAAGCAGTCAGTGCACTGGGCTCCAATTTAGAAGAACCTCATGCCTCAGCACTAGTGAGGCCATGTGTCCACTTTGGGGCTCACAGTACAAGACAAGGACTTTCAGGAGAAAGTCCAGCACAGGGCCACCAAAATGGTCAATGGGCAAGAGCACAGGATGAACAAGAAGAGTCAGGGTGAGCTGGTACTCTTCAAATTGCAGAAGAGAATTTAAATTCCCAGCACAAGGGAGTTTATCACTGCCTGGGCCCACAGGAGGCTGCAGAGGATGGAGCCAGGCTCTCCTCAGAAGGGCAGGATGACAGGACAGAAGGAAATGGGCACAGGTTAGAACATTGGAATCTCTGAGTAGGTACCAGAAAAAGGAAATACCATCATGAGTCTGGTCAGACTGGGACCCAGAGGGGTTGTGGGCTGGAGATTCTGAAATCTCAGTTGCACAAGCCCTGGGCAGCCAGGGCTGGCTGACCACGAGCCATGGGCAATACTGAGTGACCTGCCTTTCACGGAATCACAGAATATTCTGACCTGGAAGGGACCCACAAGGTTCATCGAGTCCAACTCCTGGCCCTGCACAGAACAACCCAATAATTAATGGATGCAAGTGAGCATAAATTATAAAACATGAGAAGAGAGTACCAAAGGCCTGGACAGGAGCTCTTTGCAGAGCTTGGTGCAAGGACATACCTGTGGAAGGTAATAGGAACAAAACCTAATCTGAATTTCAGGGAGAATAGTAAATCCCTTTCTCCATGTTTTCTTTATCTATTATATTTTTAGGACCTAAGCAGATCTTTCTTGTTTTAGCATATAATCTCTCCAGAGCTTTTTTTTCTGACCCGTTTTCGGTTCAAATTAATTTAATTAAGAGACAAAGCACCTAGCAGCCCATCTTAGGCCCAAAGTTCAACAAAAACCTCCTTATAATAAAATAATTTTGCATATTATCTTACATATTCAACACAGTAATTTTGATTGTGGGCTGTTGATAGAGAACAAAATTTCACCCTCAGCCATAAGGAAGGGAACATGTTTTTCATATCTGTCTGGTCACCTGAGGAATTACCATAACATGATAAAGGATTTTAACAGTTAAACATAAAACTGAGCTGAAGGTGCCCTTTCGTGCCTTGTCATAGGAATAAATCAAAAGTTTGAACAGTGACATTTCCGTTGGGCTGCTTTGCTACTAAAAGGGCTTTTATTTTATAATCTTATAATTACTACTTGCACAACAGCTCTGTTCCTCTCGGGCATGTTGCCAGTCAACTGTGCCCATCACGTGCTGGGTTTTGTGGCTCTCAAGCAGTTCAAGTTACAGGTAACAAATTTAATGCACATTTCAAACAAAGTGAAGTCGTTACTAGGAGGTCACGTGTGCAGGTGGACTGTGCAAATACCAGTGGGAAATGTGGGATTGTGTGTTTGGAGACACCTCTAGGGTAGGTGTGAGCGCCAAGGTGCTCCCATGTAAGGTGTGGCCTAAGCTTCCCCTTCTCCTCACTGCTTCATTTTCACAGGAAAGCAGGATGGAAGGTGGCCACAGCTGGAATCTTCAAGATTCTGCAGGAATCTAAAGGAAAGGAACATGGGATATGAGGATAAAGTTGTCCTAAGGAAGGTTGATGCCTTAAGATTTAGTTTTCATATTTGTTAAGCTTAACAATTTATTTAGTTAAGCTTAAGTTTTCATATTTGCAGATTCTGTGCTGCCTAGGGGTGCAATTCTGAGTCTCATATTAAGTGTCAGTCAGCTCTTCACAGAGTAGGGAGACAAAACAAATCCTTTTCCTGCTGAAGACTAAGGACAACTTTCAGGCCCCAAAGCACAAACAACAGTGGACTGAAGGGAGGAACAAGAAGGATGGGACCTCACAACCTGAAGCTGTAATTGGACAATTAAACCCCAATATGCAAATGGACCAAAACTTATAAAAATGTAAGACCTTGTGATAGGTCAGCCATTTTTGTGACTATTCTTGGTCCACCCTGGACCTTGGTTGGGCTCCTGTCCTGCCCAAGGTGTATCCTGAAGGCCTTTCAATAAATACCTACTTTATTTTCCAGCTCTGTCCAGTCTCTGTTTCAGGTCAGCCTTCCAAGGTATCAAGGTCACTGATAAGAGAATGAGCACCCTCTATACCTGTGGAGCAACCAGCACCCTGGCACAGGGAAAATCCACATTCAAGTAGGGCCACAAATCATACAGCAGGTGAGCTGAAGTCTTTGTCCCAGCTAGCATTTCCCACCTCACTGACCTTCTGGATCAGGTTATCTGCAAAAACTCAGCCTGGCCCAGGAAGAAGGTGCTGGGATGTCTGGAACTGGCACTTCCTCATGACCAAGGGCTCCAGGTCACACAGCAAAGAGCTACAGAGGCATAGATGGCAGCTGATGGGGGCCTGGAGGGGCTTCAGTGGTGCAAAAAATTCGGATTTGAGTTTGGTTCCACAAGGCTTGACTTCATTCTTATTGGGTTTCCTTCTCTCAGGTGTTAAATGGGGAGCAGGCAGCAGTCACCTGCCTGGCTTTATGAGGATAAGCACAATAAACAGGATGCAGACACCAAGGTGTGAAAGGTAGATTATCTTTTATACAAATAAGGAACTGCTGGCCCTTCTAGAAAAAAAAAAATAAAAAAGGGAAAGATAAGGACTGAAGAAATTTGGCTTCACTTGGCCTGACACCGTGTGTTACACACAGCAGTGCTGTGGTGTTTGCATCTCTCCAACGTGGCCAGGGCACCAACAAGCAGTTATTGACCAGCAGGACTTCTGTCAGCACCTCTCATCCAGAAATGCTGTACAGGCAGTGCTCTCTCTCCACACGGTGGGAAATCCATCAAGTGTTGCTCTCCCCCATATTTTAATCTAAATTAGTGTGTGGGAGAATGAGTAAGGAAAAAGATTGGAGATATTTCACTGTATTTTGTCATGTGCATTTGGACTGTTTTTGGACCTGCTCCATTTTTCTTCCTCTCCGTGTTGCTCAATCTTCTGGTCACAACTGGGAGAACAAATAGCATAGTTTATAATCTCTGAAGCATGAGTAAAATGTGTTATCTCAAACTGCAGGCTAGCTATAAAAATAGCTGCAAATACTAACCATAAATATATATAATGACATAAAATATTAGGGGAAAAAAAAAGCTAAAAAATTTTCAGAATGCCATTCATTTTCTCAGTTCTGGCCAGCTCTGTGTGGAGCCATATCCATGCCCTTTGGAGGATAAGTGTGTTGGGGGCCATGTTTTCCCTCTTTTTGTGACTCTGGAGAGCCCCTATAGCCTGGATTCTCCTCTGAGTTAATAGTTAATGGAATTTTAGCTGAGGTGATAAATCCTGCTTCCTGCTTCAACCTACTCAGCCCCTTCCCTCCCCCTTCCAAAAGAGAGTTAATGGGGGATTTACCTTTCTCCTCTTCCTCCCCTGCCTCCACACTGCTGCCCTTGGCATCCCCACTGGGGATTGCTCCAGATCTGAACAAAGGGAAGGGTTTTCAGCCAGAAAAATGGGGGTGGTATGTGACTAAATAAAAACACTTCAGCTCCTGGTGTTTCTATTGCATGGTTTTGTGTTTTTCTTCTGGCTCAGTACTGGTTTGGTTTGTCTGGCATTTTCAGGGAATGGGATTGGGTTTTAGGAAAGAGAATTCCACCTTTCAACCCAACAATCCTGAGATCTGCATGGCAATTCTCATGAAAAAGTTAAATATCCTGAATATGCACAACTTTTATGTTGGCAAAGATTGCTCTGTTAGATTTGACCAACCTCCCTCTCCTCTCCAAGGAAGTTCACTAAATATGTTGAATTTGTCATGTGCTAGAGATTGGCTTCCAGCACTACACTGAGGCAGGAATTGTCATCTTTGTCACTTGCCTATTTAAAGAAAGAAATTACTGCTCCAAGGACTTGTGGCAACCAATTTGAAAGGACTTAGAGGAAGGGGTTAGAGATTCAAATGAAAGAGTGGTGTACACACAAAGCAATTCTAATTTGCAGTAGGTGCCAGATCAATCCAATTTCAAATTTCAGGCCTAAAAACAAACAAACACACAAATCTTGGGCTGCAGGAACTTGTTGCCTTTGGCAGAGAAGTTCTGCCTCAGAAATGTTCCTTGTCCTTGGCTGGTCACAACATCTGCTGCCTCCTCTGCAGATGTGTCAGTGTGGCCTTGATGTAAACTCTGAGATGAGTTGGCACAAATCTCCTCTTCCTTTTTCTTTTTAATTTTTTGCTTATTTACTTCCAGCCTAGGCAATTTCAGAGTTGCACAGGGAGGTGGAGCAGAGAGGTGCCACTCTGGGAACCGACCTGTTTTGTAACACTGCCCTCGTCTGACTGAAGCAGCTCCCAAAAGCTCTGAACTGTGGAGCATCCTTCACCTCAGAACCAAATATTTCAGTTCCACAAGCACTGCAGAGTGAGTGGGAGAGGATGAGAGCTGGGCTCTGAGGGGCTTGAAGCAACAGAGATGGTAGAGGCAAATAGAGAAGCAAGTAACAAAATTTTGTCTGAAAGACATGAGACTTCCCAGGGGAGCTAGGTTGTGTGTAAGGTGTGGAGGAGCAGCAGGTGAACTGAAAGGAAGATTCCCTAAAGGAGACAGGATTTGGGGAAGGATGCAGAAGCATAAAGGGCAGCTGTGATGCAGAGCAGAGAAGGAAGTATAGAACCGAGAGAGTGAAACAGCTCCCTCTGGAGCAGACCTGGAACAGAGAATTTAAAACATTGGTTGGAGCCAGAGCAGGCCTTTGACTTCTCACACAAGGGAGTGATTTGTCCTACCAGTACTGAAAGGTTACAGAACCAAATACTTTATCAAGCACAACCAAGTCTGGTCTTCAGCAAGGCAAAATATCCCAAATTTCTCTGAGTGACGTTTGATGAACCACTATGAGAGAAACAAGGAAATGTGGAATGGTTTGGGTTGGAAGGGACCTTAAAGATCATCCAGTTCCAACCCCTGCCTCCCAAAGGTAGGGAACCTTCCACTATCCCTCAGAGATCCATCCAACCTGGCCTTGGACACTTCCAGGGATGGGGCATTCCCTTCTCAATTTGCCTGGAAGCAGCAGAGAGGTTATGGTGCCACCTCATATCAGTCACTTGCCACAGAAAATTCCCAGCTGTTCCTTTATTAAGTGTAATCTAATTAATTGTAATTAATTGTCTCATTAATTGTATCAAGAGAGATGGAGCACTGGAGCAGTGGGTGTGGAGGGGAACACACACTGTGTTGCCACGTGCTAATTTCGACAAATCCTGAAAGATTTTTGGACTTGTTTCTCTACTGCAAAAGGCCCATCCTGTTCGTCACAGAAAAAAACCAAAATTGCCATGCAGCAACAACCCCTGTTAAAGCTTGTGACTTGCCTTAAAACACAGCTGAACCCACTTTTGTTTTTCTGCAGAGTCAGACCTTTACAGATCAATCATGCGAGGAGGTTTCCTGCAGCTGTGATTTTTAAAGACATCCCCAGGTGCTTTGTGTTTCCCTTTCAGTGCTCTCAGAATCTATATAAAGTCAGGAGGCTAGAGGGAGTTTCTCTTTTGCTGTTTTCTTAAAAGGTGGTGTACATTTTGGGCTAAGAGATGCAATTATTGCAGCTTCCCTGTGCCAGGAGAGGCCTCACCTGGGAAGATTATTCTGTGAGACAGCAGGTGAGAGTGAAAGCAGCTCAGTGTTTTTCTCCTTTGTGTTTGCTTGGTTTTCCTTTCTGTCCTTTCACCATGAACCTGCCTGTGAGCACCTTTCAGAACAAGGTGGGGGATGAAAAGGTCGACTTTTGCTTTAGCAAAAGGAAATTGCTGGATTTGAGGGATCCAGGTGTGGCTGCTGTGATTTTGCCTGGCTATTGGGAGCTGCAGGAAGGGGGGAAGAAGGCAGAGGAAAGCAGGTAGATATGGGGCAGTTTGCCTCCAGACTCATTAATTAACAGGAATTGAGAGCCAGAGGTGCCCTCAGCTCACCCCAGTAGGGTCCAGAGTCACGAATTCAGGTATTTGTCTTTCACTTTTTCCCTCTATGTAGATTGGAGGAGCTTAAGGGCAAAGCTGCTACAGATATCCTGGGAATGGTGGATTTCACATGCTTCCAATGTTCTTTTGTCATTAAAAGCCTGTCTTCCAAGTATTGGTGCATAACTGGCAAATGGAATATTGTAAACACTTCATCCTCAATGAATACCACACTGAGGTTGTAACTGTGCCTTATTTAGGCATCTCCTGGATGAGAATTCCTTTGACTGAGCCTCACTTTGAGAGCCTGATGTTGTCCCCTGAGCAGTTCTGTGTTTTCCCCTCTGGGTGTTATGCCCTGAAATAGCAAAGGGTAGAGCTGAAGGGGTTCAGGACTTGTGGTAGTTTGTAAATGCACCTCTTCAGTGGACTTTATTAATTAAATACATAAATAAATAGAATTCCACCCTCCTCAGTGGCTGCTGTGTCAAGACCAGTGTGTGAATTTGCTCTCTGCACCTGTTTGTCCACTTCTCACCCTGGGATATCTCTGCCTGAATTTGAGGCTGTGAGTGTTGGGTCCTGTCTTTGTGGTGGTGCCTTGTACAATGGTGTGCCCTCACCTGGAGGGTCATCCTGCCTTTGTGGGGCTGCAGTAAATCAAACTCTTTGGAAGAGTCCCCGGGGTGAGGTAATCTGAGTGATGAATTTGTATGAGGGACACACGCGAGGAATTGATGGCATTTGAGCATTTTGCTGGTGAAGACACCAGCTGTCCTGGAGGAACAGGGAAACTATTGTGGGCCTGGACCTGCCTGCCTTCCTCTGGTGCCAGTGCTGCACAAAGCAAGTTTTTGTACCCCTAATGCTATTCAGCTTAGCAAAAGGTACAGCCTGGGATCAGTCAGAGATCATAATTAAAGAATTCTCAGCTTCCACCCCTCATATAAAGGTCATGTGCTCATATTTCAGTTATTGAAGTCAGCCTCCAGCGTTTGTAAAGTGTCTGATGTTCTCCTAGTGCTGTGCAAACAATAGCAAAAACAAGGCAGAAATAATTTTCAATTCATCTGAGGCATTTGTAACAGGGATTAAAACAATCAACAAGTTTTAGAGTCATCCCTCCTCCTTGTATATGAGGAGATTTGACCTTGTTAGACTAATCAGGTTTTATTTGTAAAATTAACTGTAAAATTCAATAATAGTAATCCCAGACAGTCAACACTGACTCAAGCTTCATCCTCTTTCATTCCCTGCAGGTGGGGGGAAATAATTTTATTTGAGGGGAAAAAAAAAGTTTGCGATATGACCAATCTCATTCTCTTTTTAAAAAGTTTGGTTTTCTGTGTCTTATGCTACATCATTAATATTCAGAATATTTTTCAGCATTTCTGACATTTGAAAATATTTAAATATTATTATTGCTGTTAAATGAAACCTGAGATTCCTGCCTAACAGCTTGCCTTATGTTTGAGTAAAAAAACCACCAAAACAACAACATAGGACTACCGTGATAAAATCATAAGAACTGGCAACTCTTTTTAAGTTTTGAAGCCAGGTAGGGAAGCATTGTAAAAGAGGAGAAAACAGCCTGGCAGGAGATATTTTACTGATGATGAAACCTCATGGAATGATGAGTGGCCAGAGGATGCAGAGGGGAGATTATTGGTCACTCTACCCACTGCAAGCACAGGAAAACTCGAATATTCTTCAACCATTGAGTCTGCCTTGTATTCATGGCCTTTGATAGGATAATCCTCCAGCTCTTTATCTCTTGATAATCTTTCTTTATCCTGACAAATGTTAGAAATGCAGGAACTTTTCGGCAGAGTCTCTGCCCTGTGCCAGGGGATGCTAGGGGAGGATCCCCAAGGCTCGGGGCACAAACAGACATTGTGACTGTTTATCTGTCAGGAGGGTTTAAATGATGATTCATGACTTGCCCAGAACAAGGAACTGGGCAAGGCTTGCTCACATTCCCCCAGTGACCCTTATCCCCATCACCAGGAGCCTGAAAAAGGCCTGACCTTCAACGAGGAAGGTGGAACAAGTTTGTCAGTGGTTTTTTAGCACTGAACAAAGGCTTGGAGAGCACCGGGGAGGAGATAACCCAGCAGATCTCTGGTATTTCATCGGGGTGTGATTACAGGGGAGCTTTCCTGTCACACAGCTGAGGGTGTCCCCGGGTGATACCTCACTGCTGTGACTGTGCTGGCCTCTTTGAGCACAGCATCATGAACAGGCATGTGTGGTCAGAAAAAAACAGCAGAGATGAATTAATTCATGTGGAGAGGTATTAATTCGTGCTCTGATGGCTCATCCCACCTCTGCTTTTCTCTCCAAGCTCTGAATTTCATAGCCTGTGACTCTGGAGGGACGGCCAGAGAGTGTCCTAGCATGAACTGCACTCTCGGTGTAACACAAACCCCTCGGTAAGAATTGCAGGGTTGGGGGAACAGTGGAGCCTCTGTGCAGCTCTTATCTGATAATGGAAGCTCATTCAGCAGGAGCACCGATCACCACAGTGTGGGCAGGAGGGAAATCTCCCTCAGAAAGGCTGACCTGGCACCGAGGGGATGGGAAATGCATCACCCTCACCTCCCCCAAGGAGCAGCATCCTTATCTCCAGCTTGCCTGGTGGGCAGGGACACGACCCTGATTTTTGGCCAAGGGCTGTGGTGTGAGAGCTGGGGAGGTGGCTCACCTTGCTCTGTGTGCTCTTGGACCCTCTCTTCACTCAGGGATTAAACCTGAAATGGAGGCAGTTTGATTCCACACAATAAAAAATCCTCACAGTGCTGTTGTACCAGTGAATTTTCTCTCCTCATTTTGGGGAATCCACCCAGAAGGAGACTAAGCAGTGGCTCTGCTGCCAGTTTCACATTGGTATCTTCCTAGTAGGAAAAAATGAAATTCTCTCTTGAGTTTAGACTGTATTGGTGCTGCTTCTCCATTCATCTTCCCCTCCCCACATCCTCTGACCTGCTCCAGGCCTGTGCTGCTTTTTTGGGAAGTTGTTGGCTTTGTGTTCCCATCAGAGAGAACAGGAGATATGGCCCTCCCCAGTCAACCCCCTCTTAAAGTATGTTTAGCTTTGATTGGGAGGGGTGGGAAGAGGTTCTCCTGTCTCTCTTTGACTCTGTTTTACTTTGAAGCCATCAAACATCATTCCCCTGGCTTTGTCTGCCTCTCAAATTTGGGAAGCCAGCAGAGGGAATATGTTGAAACAGGTATTTAAGACAATTAAGGAGCAGGCTGGAGCACAGGCTG
>JANPWX010000252.1:162666-213796 GCA_024734555.1 Trochalopteron elliotii
TTTTTTTTTCCCTCCCCCTAACATCAGTAAATGAATTTAAAAATACACAATATCTGTGTGATAATACTTTTTTAACGAATCGTTTTCTGATAGAAGAGGAGGTTTTGTGGCGCTGGCACTTGAGCAAAACCCCACTAGGTGTCCCCCGCCTGTCAGAGTTACTCGCAGGAGAGCCGGAGGTGCGGGAGGCAAAGCCGGAGCAGCTCTGATGATGTTTGGAAGGGTTCGGGTTTCCTGCTCCTCCTCCTCATCCCCGCAAAACAGCGCTGAAAGTCGATCCTGAGCCTCGGAACACACCTGTGTCACCAGTGGGGCATCCACCGGTGTTTCCGTGCTGCAACGAGACTTTTCAGTGCGTGTGCCTTGACACTCAGAAGAGGATCAGGCTTCCAAGTCGAACTTTTTAGTATCTCAATATAGATCAGCATCGGCGTGGAAATACCCAAGTGTCTGGGCGGGCAACCAGATTTTACCTGAACTTGCAAACTTCTCGAGTCAGTGAAGGTCACCCTGGCGATCAGAGGAATTTTTTTTTCTGAGTTTTTTGGTGCATTTTTTTGCTGTGGGGTTAGGAATATTCCAGCACTACTGACTCAGATCTCTTCTTTTGCTTTGCTGGAGGTGTTGAGAAGGGTGTAGAAGACTCCAAGTGCATCTCTGCTCTACTTCAGTGAACCCCATTTAATTTCATTCATTGCCTTTTGGGTTGCTCTTTTTTGCACAGCAGAAGTTCAAAATCTCTGTAGAACAACAGTGTTTGAAGCCTTCCAGGCAGAAAATTAGCATGCTGACAAGGACTGTGGATTCAGAGTGTATGCAACCCAAATGTAGCTGTACTAAATTAAAAAAAAATACCCAAAAATCCCACTGGGTTTTTTCTGTGTAGTCCTGGAATTTTTGTGCTAGTATTCCTAATGAGATTTGTAAATAATCTTTAAAAGTAATCAAAGTCTGGACTGAAGCTCTGCGAGGGGCACAGTGACCTCATGACCAAACTTGTAATTACAAATCTGTGCTCAATGTTGTTTATGGTCTACTGCACATCACTGCCAAAGGTGGTTGGATTTTAAATTTTAAGGGGAATGAGAGGGAAGGTAAGACCATTAGAAGGCACAAACCCAGGCACCCTTAGGTAACTATCCCAGTCCTATATTTGGTTTTAATATTGACTTCTGCTTCTGAAACATAATAGAAAACAATCTTATTTGAATGTTTCAATAATCTTTTTAATTTGAATGTTTCAGTAATCTTTTTAATAAGTCTGAACACTAGCTCTCTGTGGGACCTCACATGTTGCTGTTTCAAAACATTAAAACTATCCTATATTTCTACAAGAAAATTGTTTTTAATGAGCAGAGACTGCAAGCTCAAAACACACATTAGCAAAAAAACCAGATTATTAAGCGAGCTAAGCACTCGTGGGACTTGCAAATTGATAACTGGAGAGAAGAAAGTTCCCCAGTTAGCCCTGGGGGAAATAAAGCAAGGGCAGAACAAACACAGGCCCTGACAAAGTGCTGCAACACTGGCCCCGGGTCACCCCATTTCCAGCTTGGCTGAATGCTCAGCCTCTCTTCCCGAGGGCTGCTGCTCTTTCTCCTTGCTTCGAGTCCTTCAGGGCACATCTGTGGCTCTGTAACCTCCTCTGGGTGATTTTTTTTCCCCTCCCTTTTGCCCTAATGCTGCTGTTCCTAATAGAGCTCTGGAACAGCCAGCGGGTGGCTCTGGCGCCTTGGTGCTTATCTTGCTGTGAAGTGGGAGGTTGGAACTGCCTCGAGCAGTGCCACAAATTCCCTGAAGGACACCAGCCCCTCGACGGGGACATCCAAGAGGGGAACTTGACCCTTTGAGACCCGGTGCCCTAAAAGGCAGGAGTCAGGGCAGGAGCTGGCGTGACTCACCCTGGCTTTGAGTGACATGTTTCCTGATCCAACACTTCTCCAAACAGTATTTCTCATCTCGTTCTGATCTTAGTCATAAAGTTTTATGAGTGCTTTTTCTTCCTGGCCTTTTTACCCTCAGCTCAACGCTGCTAAGCAGCCCTTTGTTCCTTTTAGTCATCCACCCACGGCTTTCCCAGTTTTATTACTGCCAAGATGAATGCTCCTGCTTCTCTAGGCCATTCAGCACATATTGATTCACCCAACTTCTAATCAGCCTTTTCTTATTCTCCAGCGTGGCACCGGGAATCACCTGAAATTTAAATAGAATCCTGCGGATTAGGATGTCTGCAGAAGCAGATCCTCTTTTGTATGGGACAGAAGATAAGCTTTAGGTTTCTAAACGCTCCAGCAATCTCTCCGACATGATTAGCACTCCAGGGAGTGTTCCTGTTATCCAGAAGGGCTTTAATTGTGCCCTTGGGGTATTGTGAGGTGGGAGGGGAGCCGACCTGTGCTAGGGAAAGATAAATCATTTATCGCGTATCTGGGTGTTTTGAAAGCCCCGGCAAGCATCAGGCTGGAGCAGGAAGCTCAGCCACCGTTCCTGCTGAGGGGAATTTGCTCACGGATAATTCCCCTGGCGGGGGAGGCTGGCACATCACCTGCCTCCAGGAGCTCTGCTGTGTCCAAGGCGCTCTTTGGGAAGACGTGGTAGCTTTTTTAGGGCAGACCAGGTGTGCTGTGGCTGCTCCCCATCGCTGACAGTGCTGGCAGTTCAGGCTGGGAGGGATCTCAGCCCACAACTCCTCTCTGGCCTCACAGGCAGCAAATTTTGTTATTTTTTAAATTTTTATTTGTAGCGCCTTTATAGGAATAGCTACCTCTAAGGCCAGGGCTTCATCTGGTAGAAGAAACCTTGTTATCAAGAAGCATGGAGGGAGCAAGGATGTAATTTTTTTTTTCCTGGCCTTTAATTAGTGGGATTTTTGAATGGTTCCTTCACAGGCTAGCCCTTCAGGTTGCTGCTATTTCTGACTTGTCTGACTCTGCTGCCTCCTTCTCTCTCTCCCTCTCATTTCCACTTTGACGGGGGGCTTTCCTTCCCCTTTTGTTGCATTTCCCTGCCTGCAGAGTTTCTGATCCTCACACCCACAGGAAAGATCAAGTGTTGGAGGGCTGGTGTTGACACTGCCCTGTCATCACTGCCGTGCTCAGGCTGCTGCCAGGTGGCCAGGAGAGGTCTGGCTGCCGAGTCATTGTTTGGAGACCTCTGCAAGCTTGGGCGTGTGGGACTGTCTCTGCTGGGCTCTTTTCATTTTGGCAGGGCTCCCCTGTGGCAAACAAGGGCTGGAGAATTGTCCACTAAAAACCGTGAAAAGCAAAACAACCCTCAACTCGCACTTAATGTCTGGAGCAAACCAGGTTTACAAACCACGTGCTCTGCTATCTTTCTGCACAGGCATGTCCTGATCTTTGTGAAGCTTTGCTTTTGCTGTAGGAGTAGCACTGAGACTGATATTTAGTTGGGCCTTTAAGCCTTAATATCCATGTAAATAGATACAGAAAAATATCCATCTATGTTTTCATAAAGCTTGGGATTGCTTGCATGCCAGGTGGATTCCAGAACAAAAAATAGGCCCAGTTATAGGTGTAGTTATACCAAGTGGGCAGCAAGAACAAGAAGCTGAAGAACATTTGGGTTGAGAATATTTTAATGTAAAATTAAACTGATTTACCTGTAATCAGTTTTAATGTAGAATTAAACTGACTTATTTAAGTGAATGGCAGACCTCAGTCGACTCCCACCTGAGTCAGCAGCAAGATCAGGTCCACAAAAATGAAGGTGATGCTTAAATAGGAGAAGCCTGTGACCATCAGGCTTCTGATGCAGAGAACAGACCAGGTGTGCATTGAGCAAGCAGAGAAGAGGTGACTGCTCAAACCCTGGTTGCCCTCTCCCTGCACACCCCAGTGTCCTCAGCCTGGCTCCCTGCCGTGGTGTGGGAGGAGGGAGGAGGAGGAAGGAAGGAAGGAGAGCAGGAACTTCCACCCCTGGAGCTGAGCCTTGCCATGAACTGCCTGGGAGCAGGGCATGGAGCACAAGGGGCAGCATCACCCTGCCAGGGCTTGGGAGATCTGGGAGGAGATGCCAGTCCACACTCAAAAAAAGGATCTGTGCTTTCTTCCTGAGGCTGCCTTTCTTTGTTTTTCATGGTATTATTTGAAATACCTTCACTGAAGACATGATTTTCCGAACACCAGGTTTCTTGGGAGAACAAGACAATTATTTCAAAAACTTTTTTTTTTTTTTTTTTTTTGTGGGAGGGAAGTGCACGCACACAAAGTCTGTCAGGGAGAACCTTTGGTAACTTTCATGAAATGTGATTCTAAAAGCTTTCAACATCTTTCAACGCAGGAATCCAATTAATAGACACAGATTTTTCTTCATGAATGAAGCAATCCTCTCTAAGGCTGTTGTGCCAGCTGTGTGCTGGGGCTGAGAATTCAGGTATTTGTAGACAGGCCACTCATGGGATGCTGAAAGAAATGATCTCTTGTTTCTCATAACCAAGGGTGACTTGGCCATGAGTGTCTGTCCCAGTGCCACAAGGCAGAGCCCTGCACGGACATATTTGCGCTGTAACGATGATACATTATTGATACAAGAAGTATTTCACCCAGTTACCCTGCAGACCTCTCCCTCAATATTGTCTTGTGCAAGTGCATTGAAATCTCTGTTGACATTCAGTGTGTCCGGCTGTGTCATTATGTTTCCAAACAAGCCACTCCTCCTCGCCTTTGTTTCCTAAACCTCTCGCCGAAGAAATTACTTCAGTGCTGAGCCACAATGAGAAAAAAAAAAGTAATAAATATATATATATACAAAGCAAGCCCCCAAAAAATCTGTAGGAAGGCAATTTTCAACTAATAAAGGAAGAAAATGCTTTTTTGGGGAGTGGTTTTAGGGGCAATTCTTTCATTGCATTCTACTAGTTTTTCTTCTTCACGCTGATTTTTTTTCAGGTGAGGGAGATGACTTGCACAAAGCAGATCCATTGGCTGACAAGTGTCTCATCTGAATTTCAAGAACTAATTGCCCTCAAAAGAACTATTACTGCCTCATCTGTTTTTCTACCCTAAACTTGAATGCTTTGGGATGGTAACTTGACTGTTGACACGTTGTCTTCCTACTTCCCCAAGTACTCATCCACACTTAAAATACTTGGGATTTTTTGAGGGGAGGAGAGACTCTTGGGCTGCTTTTTTTTTTTTTTTTTTTAATCATAGTGTTTGATTATCAACAGTACTGAGTTGTATAAAGGTGTGGAACAAAGGGACCCTTTCATATAAGCACAAGTTTACTGTCAGCACATGAATATATTGAAGAATGTACAGAGGTCAGTGCTTAGGACAGGTGATATTCTGTATCTCTACAGATAAGGAGATATTTACAGGCAAATGAAACCTGGGATTCCTGTCAGTTGAAAAGTTTATGTGTTTTTATGCCAACTGTAAAGCTGTCTTTAAAAAAAAAAAAGTCCATAAATTGTTCAGATTAGAACCTGTTAGTTGCTGCCACTGGATTTTCAGGTGTCCAGTTAGAACTGGAATTAGGGTGTATCACGTCCTTTCTTCTTTTAGGATCAAACTTTCACATTGAAAAACATCTCCGCTGAGGAAATATTATATAGATTTGATGAGTAGAAAATATACCACAAAAATCTAAATGTTCTAAGAAATCCACCTCATTAGGAAACAAAAAGGACACTGCTGTCCTGTGTGAGTGATTTTGGAAAGGTGGTGTGAAGCTGCCCAGAAAAACCTGAAACTGCACCCAAAAAAAAAAAAAAAAAAAATCTTGAGGTCAGAGTAATTTTCCATTCAAAAGTATTTTTGCCAGGAAACTCAAGCTTGTGTATGAAAATGTATGAAAATGGCAGAGATTATTTTTGTGTAACTCTGCACGTACACTTGTTGCCTTCTGTATGCAGCCTGCAAAGCAGTCACACAATGACAAAGTTCCAGTGAGTAATGGGGTTTTTTCTTAAGGCTTTATGTGTGAAGGGATTTATATACATCCTCTTGCAATGAGTTATCCTGTGTGGTAACTGGAGAAATAGATTTGGCGTGTACTTCCTTGCCAGTTAAGGAAAGTTATATATGTCAATATACTTATTCAGTAAAATGCCAGATTACACAGCAAGCTCTGTAGGACCAATGGTAATGGGCAAAATAAAAAATAAAATCTGGTGAGTCTGTAGTTATCCTGCTCTAGAGCTGGATAGAAAATGTGGCCACTGCTCAAAATGAGCAGAAGCCTTTTGTCAGCTCATTTGGTCAGTTTTGAAATCTGAATTTCTTCATGTTTTGGAAAGGAACCTGTCAGGTGCTGTATGCCAGTCTGCTTTTGGGTTCTTACCCAATTTCCTTGTTTGAGGAACACATTTCTAATTGTGCTAGTTAAATGAGGTTAAAAACTCATTTGCACCATACATACCCACGGTGGTTTAAGGTCATTGTGACTTTTGGCAGCAGCAGTTTTGCCTTCAGTGGCAGAGATCGTGCACCTGTGCTTTGGCTGTTCTGGTGCCAAGGGATTGCCTGTAACAGGCTCTGAATCTGTTCAGCCTGAGCTCAGCCCTGGTCTGTTTTACAGCCTTGCTGGTGGCTGGCCCTGCAGTGCAATGGCCTGGGTTGCAAACACCTTTAGCAGGCAGCAGCATCCTGAATTGCAGCTATTAAACTTGGCATTGCCTGCTCGACCCATGCCCTGCAAAGCTTTGCTGGGGCTGCTCTCCTTTAAGAGACCTTTGCAATCCCTGTGCTTGTTTTAGCAAACTGATCTTATCTGCGGATCAAAATAGATTTTAAAGGTGCCAAATGCTGGCAGTATATCTCCTATAACAACACATTTGTTGCAACAGGTGAAGGTTTAAGGCTGAACAGGGCTTGGCTGCTCTTTGCTCTCCCTTCAGCTTCAGGGAGGCTGTGGGAGGGATGTGAACCCCTCCAAGGTACAGAGATGTGACTTTTGGGGGTCTTTGCAGTGTGCATTGCACCCTGGTCTCTGATTTGGGCTGTTATCACTATGTTTCATAAGGATAATATTTACTTGGACACGTGTGGTGTTTTTCTTTCCCGTGCCTTACTATTAAATCCACAACCAAAAGCATGTTGCTGTGTAATTACACACACATGTCTTGCTTTGGGTTTAGAAATAAAATTGCAGGTGTCTACAAGGGGGCATCTCTATCAATTCAAACAAATAAGAGCCCTCTTATTGTAAAACTTGCCTTGTTTCTCCTTTCAGCCTCAGCTGGAATGAATTCTGCAATCACCTTTGGTGGCAAAGGTCTGGGAAGGTGTCGGGGTTTTATTTTTCATCTTCAGAAACAATGTTGTGATGATGCTGAAACACTCTGCAGCACTTAGAGGGTGTTATATAACAAGATAAGTGTGTGCTCAGAGGAGCTGGAGCACTTTGGCCAGGAATTTGGGCTGAGGAGAAGAGCCATCATAGGTCAGGACCGTGTCAGGGTGTGCGGTGGGGAGGAGGTCAGGCAGCCCTGGAATTTTGGAACAGAGCCAGATTGGAGACACTGCTGCTTCAGGATTTCTTCCCAAACACTCTGATTGTGGAGAAGCATTAAACCACAAACAGGGTGGGGTGTCTGTCAATCCATGGGCAGTGCTGGAGAGTCCTGAGAGCTGCACAGAGAGGTGCTTCATGACCTCTGCCCTGGGTGATGAAGGTCTGCTCGTGGGCAGAGCTGAAATCAGGGTGGCAGAGGGTGTTCAAGGGCTTTCCTTGCCCCATGAACCCCAGATGTCCCACAGCCTTCAGCAAAGACAGCACAAGGTCACATCTTTGCACTCTGCTGTCACAGCCACAGCACCTTATGGGACAGGAGGTGGTGGATGAAAGCCAGCCATGAAAAACGCTGCCTGTGCCTGGTGGAAAAGCCTCTGTCCATCCTGTAGTCCACCAGAGTGGACTTTCCCTGCCACCATCCCTGGAGCACACCCAAAGCCTGCAGTGAGTTTACACCTCAAAGCTGTGCTCTGGCTGTAGCAGGGAGCTGGACCCCCCAGATGTTTCCCAGGTTCTATTAATCACAGGAGGGGGAAGAAGAAAATAGACTTGTCTAATGCTGTTTTGTCAAAATACAACCAGGACAAGTGCAAACTAATTAGAAATCTAGACAACTCCCATACAAAATGCCACGGTGTGTCATGTGTGTGCCAACAGGCAAAGTGATTACTCAGTTGTTATTCAGGCAAAAATTCCCACTGAGTAAGGTCAGAGTAATCACCTCAGGATCTGTCCCTCCTGTGCTTGCCCCCAGCTGCCACCGTGCTTTCCATGTGAGGAGCTGCAGGCACTCTGTGATCTCAGGGCTTTGCTGACTCAAGGCAAGGCTTGGCACCACACCTGGACATCACCCATCCTCTGGGAGAGGGAACAGCTTCTGCCCATTGTCCTCCTGCCCATTGTCCTCCTGCCAGCCCCTCCATCCCTCTGCCTACTGAAATTGCCACAGGGATTAGGCAGTGCTGCCTGTGGGAGGGATCACAGTCCACTGATCATCTTCCCCATGCCCTTCCTTCACTCTTCCCCAAAAGCTGAGCTTTTTTTTTTCCCCACTGCAGGGTGGTGAGGGAGGATTGCTGGTGCCTGGGCCCCTGCTGACAGCCCTGCTGTATCCCTGTGCCCCCTGAGCCTCACAGTGTCCTGAGGCAGGTGCATGTTTTGCTCCATCTGTACATTTTTGGGGTTTGTATGTGCTGGGGATTCCTCCTGTGTTCTCTTGAGATCTGTAATGGTAGAGCCATGGGATTTTTGGTCAAAATCCTGGATGTGTCACACCCTTCACACTTTTCCCTGAATCAGTGTTACTCCTCAAAGCCCAACTCCAGGGCCTGTCTTTATCCTGGAGGTCCTTGGCTTGGCCTGGTTCCCTTATTCTGTGTCACCTTTCAGGATCTGGACTAAAGGTTTTGATTTCCATGGGGCAGGAGAGGGTGGGTGTCCTTTTTTTAAGGGGTAGGAGGTGGCTTTTTTGGGGGGTGGCTGCAGTCCTTTTAGTAGCTTGGGTAGTCCTTAATGTCAGTGTAACAAGCCCTGCTAGACATTAAACTGTGTCACAGTGTCCCCAATCCTTTTATTTCAGGGATTTTCAGTTCCCTGAATCCTTTTCCCTTTCCTGTGCTATGTGTCTGCAGGAATGGATTGCATTCCTAACTTAAATACCAGGGGCTCTCATCATCCTCCCACTGCTCCCCATTCACTATCCTGGGGAAGGAGCTGCCCCAGCCCCTCTCCTGAACTGTGGGTTTCCCTGCTGGGTCTTTGAGACCTACCCCAGGCCAGCTCCCCTCTGCTCTCCTTCCCTCCCTGGGCCCCACCCAGCTTTATCTTGGACACAGACAGAGATATGACACACAGCTCTGTTCACCTGGCTGGTGATCTGTCCCCAGTTAGCCCAAATGCAAGCCAGCACAGCAAGGAGGAAAGGAAGTTATAGGGAGGGCTTCAGAGAAAATGTCCTGCTCTGTGGCAACAGCAAAGGAAAAAGAAAAAGGATTGGATTTACAGAACAAAGGAGGCTGCAAGGTGGACTTCTGGGCCAGTTAGCAAGACTCATCTACAGACAGGACAGTTCCCACTTTGACTTCATTTTCTTGTGCTCAGTAGTGGTTTTCTCTTTATACATCTCTTTATCTGCTCCTGGCTTGATGAATCATAAAATCATAGAATGGTTTGACTTGGCAGGGACCTTAAAGATCAATTTCTTCCCACCCCTTGTCATGGGCAGGGAACCTCCCACTAGGAAAGATGGAGATGCAGCTTTGGAGGTGGTGTAGCAGCAATGCTCTGGGAGGAAATGTCTCCCTTTCTGCTTTTTGCTGGTGTGGGGATTAAGTGTGGCTGCTGGGAAGGAAAAGGCCTGTCCTTTGGGAGAGTCTTATTAAGGGAAACCAGCTATTAACAGGTATATATGGAAAGGGTGGGGTTCCTTATTACTGCACTCATTTCAGCATCTCCTATCTGCCTCAGGAGTGCATCATGGTGATATCAGCCTTTATTAATATAAAGCTCAGTATTACACACCCCTGATTGCCCCACAGGTGTAATTCAGTGGGTCTCTGACACTGCAGCCTATCTGATTAAAGTGGCAGTGCAGTGATCAGCGACACCAAATTAAGCTGTCAGTGTCAAGGATCTTTTGGTGTAAAGTTAAATTATATCCAAGGATTAAAAACCTGGGAGACTAGGTGATCTAATTAGCTGGAGTTTATCCTGTGAGTGGTTGGGATGTAATAACTTGGTGATGCAGAGATGAAAATGCCCAATGGCCAATTTTCTCTGTGGGAAAGTGAGAAGTTACTTGGGTTTGGTATGTGCTGCATGACTCTTCTGTGTGGTTCTTTTTTATTTTTTTTTTCCAGTCTAAGGAATATATCATTGTGGAAATATGTAGTCACTTTAATTCTTTTCCAAGCATGTATGGGTTACAGAATTTTCCCTCTCTCTTTGAGGAAAAGTATCTTTATCTCTTTCCTGTCTTTATTACAGAGTTACCACAAAACTCTAATTAGGGGAAGCATGTTTTTAGTGGTGGGGCTGCTACAAAATTAGTACTTCTGTCCTGAAGTCCAGTGGTGACATTTAAATGCTGTGTGGGAATAAAAAAACCTGCATTTCTTGCAAAACAAAACTCAATTATTCCTAATGAAAAATTTTCAGGAACCTTTCATTTTTATACTACGGTGTCTTATACTCTACTTTCATACAGATTTTAATGGAGAGGTCATAGTTTTAAAAAAACCCTAAAACCTAAACCGTAGTTTAAAAACCACCTTATCAAAACAATTATCTCATTGATTTTGTTAATATGAAAAATTGGTTTCTTGCTTTCTTGATAACACTTAGATCAAATCAGCTCATTTATGGAAAACTCTTCCCTCAGATGTTTGGATCACATTTTTTCAGCATTAGCACCCAGTGTTTCAACTGGGAGCTGCAGGGTGGCTTCAGATGGATTTTATGGGACTCAGCACAGCTGAACATGAGTCCCACAATATTTACCCAGCCATGAGACAAGCAGGTGTAATTACATTGGCCTTTATCATTTTCTCATGGCTGCCTTGCTGATAAAGCTGCCCTTGGTGAGGGACCTGCTCGTTTCCATGGCTGTGAGTGCACACACAGACACCAGGGCTCCCCACTGCACCATTCCAGCCCCAAAGGGAGGGGAAACCATTTTCTTTGTCAGAATTAAAGCAGAAAAGCTTTCTGCTTTAATTCTGACCAGAAAAGCTCCTGCTGTTGGTAGTGGGGACTCTGATGTGGTTCAGTCATGGCTCAGGATGCCCCTTCCCCTTTTGCCCTTCTCTCTCCTCCACACTTTGCTCTGTATGGAGCAAATAATTCAGATCCCTCAAACTGACCCTTCTTCAGAGAGCTTGGAGCCCAAACTGGGCTCATTCTGCACAACTTGGAAATAAATAACCTCCTCCAAGTGCATTATGCTGTGTCCTCAAAATAGTTCTGGCTTTCTTTTCTTTTTCCTCCTCTGAACTCAGGCTGTTGCTGTGCAGAGGAGCCTGGCTGTTCTGCCTTGTCAGTGAGCAGAGGTGGGAAGAAGGTGTTTATCATCTGCCAGTCACTGAATTCATGTGAACAGGCAGGAAAAATCAAGTTGGCCTTTAAGGCCAAAGATGAGCTGAAAAAAAAAAAGGTTTATTTCAATGACAGTGAGAAAGTGGTATAAGGGATGAAAAGAATTGTGAACAACTTAAGGAATGAAAAATGTCCCAGATCCAGCTTCTTTTCAGTTGCTTCTTCTGTATGCCAATATTTAACTGTACAATTTTAGGGAGGGGATATCTGGGGATCAATACTTGTGTTTCAAGTAGTGCCTTTGACCCACTTACATGACAAGCTTACTACTTGGTGTCTAAATAAAAGCTCTGGTGATAAGTACCCAATGCTGTTCCCGAGTGAGCTGTACAGGAAATGTGCTGGTTTTTTACTCACTCAGTTTCCAGCTGGGGAGACAGACACTGGAGTGAAAGCTGAGCCTGGACTCGTGACTGGAAATGTCAGGCATTGGAAATGATCATCATTGCTCACAGCTTAAGCCAGTTTCCCATTCCCCAGCAGCCTTTTGTTGCTACTTTGTCTGGTTTCTCTCTCGAGGGATGTGTTTTCCTGTCTTCTCACCCCTCTCTCATTTCTCTTTCCATCAGTATTGCAATTCCTGTGCAGCTTCCTCATACCTTTAAAACACTTCCCACACTTCTTGTTGCCAGAAAATTCCCTATTCACCTCCACATCATTGAGGGTGAGGAAGAGTAGAAGTATTGATGATGGTGTGAGGAGCTGGGGTTACATTTCTACAGTCAGTTTGGGATGGTTATTTTAAGGGCAAAACCTGTAATTTGCTCAGAATTTATATTCATTTCATAAAAACTAAGTTTTTCCTGTTACATTTTTAATTGGCACTTTTAATATATCCTACTGTGTGCTAGCCAGAAGAAACATGTTCTCTTTATGCTTCCTCCCACTTTTTGGTTCTTTTCCTTTCACTGTGTTCACTTCCAGCATCTGATCAACCAATTTGTCTACCTAAGGTTTCTCAAGGAAAATTTGTGATTTGCCATGTGCACCAAAACATGCTAAATGAATAAAAATAAGGAATGTTAAGGTTTTTTAAGTCCTCAAATCTCTAGATATTATATTAATTTTCATAAGAAAAGTTTTATGAATTATTTTGGAGATGTTTCACGTGGTGAGGACTCTTTCAGGCTTCCTCTCCTGATGGCTTTTTTTCCCTCAACCAGAAATACATGTTCTTTTGCCTGATGCCATTTTTATGCTCCTACCATTATCTCCCATGCATACCTTTTCCTTTAAGTATTTAATTGATGCTGGAGACTGTGCCCTGTTCAAAAACAATTACATTAAATCCTGTATTTTTTCACCTAATGTGGTGTGTGTCTGCTGCAGCCTACAAAGGCTTAATAACAAGGCTAAATGCTCTCTGGGGGTGTAGTGAAGATTAAGCTGGCCTGAGCATGGAAAGTGCAGAAAATAAAGTGGAGGGGAAAGGCTTTTGTTCAGCTGAAGAGGAGTGAGAAACCTTTTCCTCACCTGGGGCTACACAGGGTTCCCAGGGACCAATGTGTCTCACACTGGCACAATCCAGTCTGGATTTCCTAATCTCCCAGACCTGGGGTGAGAGCACAGCTGCAGTCAGTGGGATCTGTGCCCTTTCCTGCCCCACAGCACCAGGAGGATCCTTCATCCTGCTGAGCCTGAAGCCCCCAGGGATGGCACAGCCCCCACATGGCACCAGTGTGGAGTTCTGCACCCACAGGATGCTGAGCTGTGGGAACGAGCCCAGGGGAGCCACAAAGATGATCACAGGACTGGAGCTGAACCTTTCTCACAAGACAGGATGAGAGAGTTGGGGTTGTTCAGCCTGGAAAAGAGAAGGCTCCAGGGAGACCTTAGAGCACCTTCCAGGACCTAAAGGGGTTATAAGAGAGCTGGAGGAGGATTTGTCACAAGGGTATGTAGTGATAGGATAAAGGGGACTGGCTTTAAGCTGAAGGAGGGGAGGTTTAGGTTAGAAATTAGGAAGAAATTCTTCCCTGTGAGGATGGTGAAGCACTGGAATGGGTTGCCCATGGAGGCTGTGGACTCCACATCCCTGGAAGTGTCCAAGGCCAGGCTGGATGGGGCTCTGAGCAGCCTGGAACAGTGGAAAGTGTCCCTGCCCATGGCAGGGGGGTGAAACAAGGTCTTCTTTTATGTCCCTTCCAACCCAAACCATTCTGTGATTCTATGAGTGAGAAAATGGAAGAGCAGGAGCATCCTTTGGGACAAAAGAGTGGAAAAAGAGACTGGACAAAGATCACTAGAGAGGATGAGGGCCAGGGGTGGGACGTTGCAGGGCCCCACTCTGGGAATTTGCCATCAGGGTGGAGGTTTCACACCTCTGTGCTCAAGTCAGCTTTCAAATTCAACCAAGCCAGGAAACAACTCAGCCCTAGCCCTGTGCAGTGAGAGCTGTGCATGCACAGGGATATTGCCTGGTGGAAAACAGCACTTGGGGTTGCAGTAGAGAGAGAAGCTCATGATTTTGGGGAGGGTAATGGCAGGAGAGGAGGGAGGCCCACGCTGGTGTGTGTACAGGCAAGGTGTTGCAAAATGGTAGTTGTGTCAGCAGCTGGCCAAGCCACGTGGATGCAGTGAGGCAGAACTTGTTGCCTTTAGCCTCATTCTAGGGAGCCAGATTGGGTAAAGCAAATTTATTAACCCAGGATTTAATTTTTAATTTCTCCTGGAGGAGAAAATTCAGAGCTCATCTTGTTCTTTTCTCCCCCCCACTCCACCTCTACTCTTGCCATGCCTGAAAGGAAAAGTAACCAGCTGAGGTTTAAGGTCAAACACTGATGCAATGGCAGTGCAGGGTGAAATAACCAGTTGCAAACCCTGCCTGGGAGCGTGGAAGATTTGCTGGTGCCATGCTGAGGGACAAAGCTGCCACTCGTGCCTGAGCTGTGGCTTCCCAGGCACTGTCCCACCCTTTTAGCCTCTGGTGTGGGCACTGCCCTCAGTGTTACTGCCTCA
The DNA here is from genome assembly GCA_024734555.1 of Trochalopteron elliotii. Lineage (NCBI taxonomy): Eukaryota > Metazoa > Chordata > Aves > Passeriformes > Leiothrichidae > Trochalopteron > Trochalopteron elliotii. The sequence continues at coordinate 177,193 of JANPWX010000252.1, forward strand.
GCAGCCAGAAGTGCTGAGCCAGAAGCTGCCTGTTCAGGAAGGGTTCCCATCCCTCTCCCAGAGAAATCAGGGTTGTGTAAGGAGGGTTGGAACCTTGCTGGGGCACGGGGGAAAGGGAAGTTGTTATGGGATAAGTGCATGCAAGGCAGGATCCTGTGGGAAATGAGAGGGTGACAGCCAGGTTTCTCTCTGCTGGCTGGGGAGCAGATCATTCACCTGCTGATTGCTTTTATTCTCAATCTGCTCGTCGTTCATGGTGTTTGACCTGGTGTCAGTTGCTGTTACCTCTCGGGTTTTTTGGGTTTTCTTTCTTACCTGAGATTTCAGGTTGGTGGTTCGGCTGTTGGTGGTGGCTCGGGCTGGTTCTTTTTCTGCTCTCTGTCCCTCTGAAGCCTTGGAGCTCGGCACACGAATGAAGAGGAGTCTCAGGGTCTTGTTTCTTGGTTACTTGCGTGTTTATTATTTCTTATCTTACAAATTTCTCCGTGCTCAGCCGAGATGTTCACAGCAGCTCGGACACAGGCGACTGCCCCCGTGATGGGAGGTCGCTGCCTTTTTATACAGATAATTACATGTCTGTTATTTACAATTCTGTGCCAATGCCTATTATCTATACTAAAAAGGTCATTTCTGCTTTGACCCAATCTTCTCTCAACTACTTTGTGCCCACGTCACATCAGAAGACGGATGCCAAGGGAGAACAAGAAGGACCCAGGGGACCGCCCTAAAATCTCCATCTTGTCCCCTATTCACCTCCATTCTAAAAATCCCAGAACTACAAAATTCTTCACCCTGTGCAGTGCTAAACTACTGTTTTCACACCTTTGTGACTTGTAATTCTTCTCTCAATGTTAGAAACTTTTTCCATGGACTAAAATCAAAGCCTGTGTCTTCCTGGGCTCTGTGCCAGGCAACCCCCCTGGACAGACCCCCCTGTCCAGGATTCAAACTCTCTTTCTTGGGTCCCAGGCCTCTCTGCCGAGGTCTGTGACCATCCAGGGCAACCAAAGGAATGCCCTGGACTCCAACAGTTACCTGTTCATATATCCACGTTCTTGTGTCCAGCAGCTCCCTGTGCCATCACTAACAGCTGCTGGAAGTGTCAGTCTTGTTTTTCAAAACTAGATTCTTCCCCCTGGGTTCAGTTTCTCCTGGACATGTGTACAAATGTGCCCTCTACACACACCTGGACTGGGTGGCTGTGAAGAAACTCTCACAAAGTTCCTCACAAGTCAAGCATAAAAAACCTTCAATTATAAAAGGGAAAACCGAGGTGATATGATGTGAGGGTCTGTAACAAACCCCTACAGTATGGAAAAGGAAGCATGGTGATTTAAAATAAAATAAAAATCCCTATCATGACTGTCTGGGGGTGAGACCATGTGATGAACGGACACCTCACTGTCCCAAAGGTCAAAAGAAAAAGGTCAGCAGGAGAAGGAGTTGTGTGGCCAGCTTCCTCCAACATGGGAGAGACAGCTCATCTCAGAAATGGGAGGCAGCTAATAATGGACTGGCTATTTCAGGATCCTTCCTGGTTAATAGAAATGGATTGAACAATCCAAAGCTGGGAGTGAATGAAGTGATCATAAAAGCCAGGTCACCACAATAAGACTCGTGGATTTCAGGAAAGGTATGGAGCTGGTTGACTGTTATCTGGGACAAAAGTCTGAAGGGTAAAGGATGACTGGCATCAAGATACTGCCTACAAAACGTGCTGGTAAACTTTCCTGATGCAGCAGCCAGCTGGAAAGCTTTGTCTGGAATGCCCTGCAGTCCCTGGAGAGGAGTTTGGTACAGACAGACACAACCCTGCTTCAGATGTGGCACAAACTCAAGTGTGGGGAGCAGTTCCTTGGCAGCAGCAGACCAGAAGGACCCAGCTGTGAACAGGGCACAGAGGATGTCCAGTGGCAAATTTGGCCTTCAGCAAGAATGGCCAAACTCTAAACAGACTTGTGCTACGTTATGGGCTGTCTGGATTTGTTTGTGTTTTGGGATTCCAGCACGTTGTACCTCGAGTGTTTCGCGTCCGCAGGAATGTGAACGGCATGAAAATCAAGATTAGGGTGATTGATATGATGCTGTTTGTTTTCTAACCTGGTTCCAAAAGGTTATTCCGCTTTGTAGTGTGCTCTGGGTTATAAATGGAGTATCCTGATGTCTGGGTCTGCTCTGAAACGTGCACAGGGAAGCCAAAGGTTCACAGTGCCCTGAGCTGTGCTGACACGTTGGCCCTCCTGCAGTCTGGGGAGACAAGGGATGTAGCTCTTGCTACAATAATATTAATAATAACACTGGTGAAGAACAAGAGATCTGAAAGAAATCTCATGTAATTACCAGAGCCCTGTGATTCAGCCAGCTTTGTTGTCTTGCAGCCTTCTTGCACACTGAATATGTTCTGTTAGCTACTGCTAGAGGTTCCCTTTACTGTTACAAAGCTGGAGCAAGAAGAGAAATATGTGCCATGTCCAGCTTTTCCTGTTCAGGGAGTAATTTTTTCCATGACGTCTAATCTTTTTCTTTTGCTGAACTGTCAGCAAAGCCAGACCACTTTGGCTTGGCATTTCGCCCACATCCACCTACATATTTTTGTTAACAGCAAACAAACTAATTAAATGCCTTTATCTTATGAGGCATTCCTTTCTCTCAGGTAGTTACTGATTAAAAAAAATAAATAAAACTTCTCACTATTTTGAGAAAACAAGAGATGAGTCAGTAGCCTGGTTTATTATTAAATAAGACGCCAGGATCAAAAAAAAAAAAAAAAAAAAAAAAGAGCAGGGTGGAAAAAAATGTTAGTGCTGTCATATTGTGTTTGTGGTCAGTGAAAAAAGACTGTTTTCACTCCAGTGAGCATTTCCAATATCCATTAAAATTCATGAGCAATACATTTGCACATGAAGGTGGACAGGGGTACATAAAAGAGGCACAGGTACCTCTCATGTGACAGATTATTGTAATAAAATGTAAATTTTATAAACTGAAGTTCGTATTGCTTCATGTTCAATAGCCCTTTCAGTAATGCCAGCTGGAAGTAGAAAGGCAATTGTTCAGAATCAACAGAGGTTCTCCAGCTCCAATAGATAACAATGACCTTAAAAAGAAGCCAAATCTTCAATTAGTAACTTTAAAAAGAAGATGCACATTTTTAAAGTGAATTAATTGGGAATGGAAAAGTTCAGACAGGTCACCTAAGCCAACAACTGCTATTGGGGGAATGGGGTATGGGGGGATGGCAGGATGTGATATCTGGAATTTGTATCTCCCAAGCAATTCCCATGATGATTTGGATAAATTCCCTGGATATATCGTGTCCAGTGGGTGTCAGGACACATCTGTGCTGCAGAACAGCACAGGATAGGGAGCAGGAGAAGGGACACAGAGCCTGGCTGAGTGATGCCATGAGAGCAGTGGGCTGGTCCTGAAATGGTTTCTCGTGGCAGGACTGAGCAGCAAAACTGGTGCTGGTAAGGGCAGGTGGCTCTGGTGTTAACCTGAGCTGATCCCTGTGGACCTTCTGGGCCTGAGAAAAGAGGTGCCACTGTGTGAGCACTGACAGCAGCACCCTGACCAACCCAAGGCACCAGCCAGGCAGCGAGTGCTGAGCATGCTGATAATCTCTTGCCAGGACAGCAGCCACTGTAATGCTCTAAGCTAAAGTGAAAACAACAATAAAGAGGTTCTTCAGTTGTCTCCTTCCCTAATATTAAGCCCGGTTCTAGGCTTGCCTGTGTTTGTCTGGAGAACAATTTGTGCCCCAAGACAAACCAGGAGACGCTTGCTGCTATTACCAGCAGCCCTCATTCTACCTTGGGAGGTGTTGCAAAATGTGTAAATCAGCTTAGCTTTTCATCCCTGGGTTTTCTTAATCAGGGCTTCAACTCCAGCCTTTGATGCAGGCTTTACTCACAACAGACCTATTAAGTTATTTGCTCCTGCTATTGTATATCCAGGAGATCCACACATGCCCCACAGTCACACAGAAGCCATCCAGACTGACACCAGTGTTTATGCAAATCTCCAGGATTTATCGTTTGGTGTAGACTTTTGGGATAAAGTGCCAACCCCCTATTTAAAACCTACCTTGCCATGGAGTAGCATCCCAGCCCCAGAAGAAAAAAAACAAAAGAAAAAAAAAAGCAGGAGCTATTGGCTTCCAGTGGCACCATCTCTAATCCCAGCCTCCCAGCCCTGAATGATTCAGAAGCAGGCTGAGGTCTCCCATGCATTGTTTTGATCTCTAATCTCCTCCTCCTCTGATATGCAACAGAAGGCTGCTGTTTGCCAAGGGGTGATCAGGAGACACCAGATGCTGGAGGTTTGGTGGCACTGGGCAAAGTGGAGTCAGTGTGGCCTGAAAAAGGGGCTGGGGAGGCCCCATGGGTGGAACTGGTGGTGAGTTTGGCCAGACAGTGATGGTGAGGAGGGCTAAATAACCCTGACACCAGCTCCCACCCTGCCTTCCCACTTGGCCAATTACAGCAGGAAAACAGGCTCTGCCAACCCAAGCATTAAGTGTGTGCCTGTAGACACAGATGTGGGAGTCCCTGCCTCATCCCAAAATAGCCCAAAACTCATTGGCTTGTTTTAATGCCAGCCCTGCTCCTGCTTGTGAGCTCTGTGGATCACTTGGGTTCCACCAGCCCTGCTGTTCCTAATCTTGGCCCTTGTCTTAGCACAGGACCTCTGGGAGCTCATCCTTATGGAAAACACTAATCCCTCCAGGATGCTGAGCAGGCTCTCATCCCAGGCTCCTGGATTTACCTCATGGTAAAACAGGAAAATCCTCAGCTGCTGCTGAGTGAAGCCCTGAGCTTTCTGGGGCGTTTCCATTGCCTTTGGGCTTAGATTAGCACTGGTGCCACATGGGTGGGGGGTTGAGGCTCTTGTGTCTGAGGGACCATGTGGAAAACTAAGGGACTAAGGAGTTGCACGGATCAATTAATTGTCTGTGTGCCTGTAAGGGCAAATAAGCAAAAATGGGGGTGTCATCCTGAGGGAAAACAGTGATTTGTGGTTTGTTCAAGTGTGTTTTGAAAAAAAAAACCAAAAAAAACCCCAAAACAAAAACCATGACAGAAAGCAGGATGATCAGGGGTTGGTTTGTCACAGGCTGAAGATCTCTTGGCCTTTATGTCCTGTTCTGCTGTGTCCTGATGGACATTTAAAAATAGGATGGCTGTGGGTGAAGAATCCTCATTCATTTTGTGCCAACTCAGGGCTTGTAAGCAAGGATATCACCCCATCATTAGGGCTCAGGCTGTTCACAAAACTGTAATTTCTGTTCGGTTCTTGTAGTCCTGTAAAACTGAAGAGTCAGCATCACCTGGGGCAGAAGGGTCAAAATTCACTTAGGTCCAGCTCAACATCACTGGATTAGTGTTGAGAGCAGAAGCTGAAGAGTTTGATATAACATGAGCATCTGCAGGGCCTGTCTGGCTAAGATAAGGGCTGATTAATGTGGAGGCAAATAGTCTTTGAATGGCTCAAAGGCAGATGAGATTTTACTGTGAGGCTAAAACAGGCCAGTGCCTCCTGGTGTAATCCAGCACTGATTATTCTGGGCCAGATTGAACTCATTGTGTATATGTATGTATATATATGGTCTGTATACTGAACAGGTATTTTGGTTTGCACCCATGAACAGAAAACTACAGTGTAAAAGCAGAGATGGTTGTGGTCCAGGCCTAAGACAAGGGGCAAGATGGGTGTTAGATCTCAGAAAAGTTGTTTTCCTCATTGTGAGGAGAAGTGAGTGGCAAACTTGGCTGATCACTGGTGCCAGGAATGCTGAATCAGATACCTTTGTTTAGGACAAATGGATGTTAAATGTTCCTGGAAGAAGTTACTTGTTCCCATGATGACCATTGGCTTGCAATCATCTTCCAGGTAACACTGCTCACCTTATTTCTTTGGATCACAAAGGAAGCTTTTAGGAGGTTGTCACAGCCCCCCTATAGCCCACCCCCAACCCCCAAAATGTTGCCATGCAAACCCAACACACCCCAAAGATCACCTCCAGCTCTGAGCCTTCCCAACACCCAGGAATCCTCAGCCAGTATTCCAACCTTTCAGAAACTTCCTCCGTGCCTCAGTTTCACAGGTTATCTTTTGTGAAGGCAGAACCCTAACACAGGAGTCTAAAGAAGCACTGTTACCTCAGGGTGGATTACATGATTACCCCCAGAGACAGCAGCACTTACTGGAGGTCTTCAGTCCCTGCTAAAAGCAGAATGTTAGGCTCAGCTCTTTGGTTCCTTCTGGGCTTGTGCCCATAGGCATAACCCAACCCAGTGCTAACCCAGGAGCCTGGGCAGTTCAACACAAACTGTTGGACAATCAGCTTTGCCAGCAATGTCTCACAAGCAGCAGTCACCCCAGGAGGACCCATCAGAGGAGATCCCTGGCTCTGCTACTCCTGCACTCCTCTGCCTCCCTCTAAAGTCAGGCATGAGCCCAGTGCTCCATCTCCTACACCAAAAACCCTCTTGTAGCTCCCTGAGGTGTGTCCCAGGAGCTTCTCACTGCTGGCCTTTCCTGTGGCTGTTTAACAACAAAGTGGAGACAACCTGGGTAGGATTTGGCTTTCCTTCCTTCCTCTGGCCAGGCCAGTTCTCCTGGGCCCACCTGGGCTGTCTGCTCTCCATCTCTGGTCAGTGCAGGGCACTCAGCTCACGCAGAGGAACAGCCCCATGAGTGAGAAAGGTCAGATGAACAAATACACTGAGTTTTCCTCATTTTCTCTCCACTGGTTGCTGAGGGAGCTTTGGCACACTTTGGCACACTTGCAGGGACACCCATAGCTGGGTGTGCTGCATTCCATGTGGCTGTGAAAATTTATATTTAATGAACAACCTAAGCAACTGTGATTGAGTGACACTGTAGTACACCACAATGACACAAAGACTCCAACACCAGAAGGCTGAAAATGACTCCTTTATTGTCAGGAAGTGTTTCCCCTTTTATACTACTTTACACAGACCAATTTGACTGGTGACAAGAAGACAAACCTCTTCAATCACATTGGTCAGACCAGAGGGACATCAAGAAGAAGTCCCTCCTAGGGTAAATATGTAAACATTTTTGCCATTATCAAAACATGCCTCTTGTTTACAGAAAATTCCCTGAGAAAGGAATTTCAGAAACCAAAACATGTCAGGCACTAACCAGGGCTACAATTGAATGTTGCTGAGTAGCCCTATTCACCCTGGTTTGATAGTCTCTGGGTTGGTCAGGTATTTCTAGCCCTTGCAAATTTTGGTCCTCTGTGGGTGCTCTCAATAATTAATTGGTAAGAATGTTACCTGCTGTGGTCAGAGTACAGTCCCTGAGTTGGGATGTGTGGGAGGAGACCCTGCACTGCTGCCTGGTACTGCTGTGGGACGACTCTGAGCCCTTGGTGATGCTTAGACTATTGGTGCCATGGATTTCAGCTCCAAGGATGCTGTGCTGAGGCTGAGCCCTTCCCTGGAATCCCTGTCACTTCTGGAGCAGCCTCTGAGACCACACATCCCTGTTCATCCAGCATGTTCTGAGCAGGAATGGATGGTAAGAGGAGACCAGGGAGAGATGCAGCAGTCAGAGGAAAACAAAGTCAACCCACAGCCTCCTTTTTGCCAGGAGCTGCCAGAAAAACACCTGGTGGAGGGCTGATTTCAGCTGTTACCTGACACCAGGTGATATCATGGTGCTGTCTTGGGGTGGGGTCTGCAGAGAGCAACTTCGGTACAGGAACATTAAAGTTGTAACGGCTGGTTCAAACAATGGCAGTCAAGGGAAATAAAACAGGAGGATAAGACAGTAATTGTCATAATTAGGCAGGAGGGGAAAACTGAATAGGCTGTGTTGGAGGCAGAAAAGCGCTGCTGGGTTACCTGCTGCAGGTGTTGAGCTGTAATGGCAAAGTCTCAAAAGGAAAAATTAAGAGTTGTGTAATTAATACCCTATGAATAATGCAAATAGGTGACCTCACAAGTAGTTGTATAACTGATTTTGTTACAGGGACGCTGCATGATTCCACAATGTGCTTTTCGTTTCCAGCTCTCTTCTTGATGTTCTTCCTCCACATTTCTTTTGCAGGAGCTGGCTTTCTTCTCACTGAATTCCTAAGTTTGCCGTGCCTGTCCCCATTTTGCTGCTGCTAGAGAGAGATTCTTAACAACTCAGCTAAGATAGGAGGAAGTGAGAGGTGGATCCCTGGGGACCACCATTGTTGGTGTCAGAGAGAGAGGAAAAAAAAAACCCTGTAGTGACTGTGCAGGGTAACTGGCTGAGTTACAAAGGATGTTGGCAGCTGTACTCCCACAAAACACTGAAACAGCTTCTCCAGGGAAGCAGACACCTCCAGCCTCTGGAGATCACAGTGCAGACTTGCAGGATACAGAGGAGAAAATCTCCACTGGAGAGGGCTGAAATACATGGGCTGTTCATTTCCTTCCCTGCCCCCCTGCCCTGTGAGTCACTGAGGATCCACCTTTCAGCTCTGCATGCAGGAATTCGACACGACTCAAAGGGCAGTGCCCAGGAGAGGGGCAGGAGATGAAGAGAGGCTTAAGCACCTTTCCAGTGGCAGCTGGCACAGGGAGGAATGGAAGGGCAGGCTGGATGGACCCTTGGCACGTGTGGTGGCTGCAGGCTGCTGGGAGGTCCAGCTGGGTCACCCTGCAGTGACAACACCCCTTCAAGGGACACCAAATGTGGGCTTCTAGGAGCTGGCTTAAGGTCTGGTGGGTCTGGCTAAGACTGAGTTGAAAGAAAGACAGGACAGGTACATTTGCAGCTTAATTACCTTTTTCAGACAACAGATCAACATTTAATGTAGCCTAGGCACAAAGCAGGCACTAGATTGGAGCAGCCATTCCTTGGAGAGCCTCATAACTTCTTATTTGCATGTATGCTAGAAAACACCTCACCCAGATGTATTTCTGGTGAGGAAATCTTCCTGTCCTGGGTTCTCTTAATGGTTTGGTTGAAGGATGGGATGTCAAATAGCACTAAATTTAATCCATGGTTAGAGGATTATTTCTTGGCTCCTCAACAGCAACATATTCCATGGAAACCTGGTGATCTTATGTGTGTCACAATATAATATTTATATCCTCATTAGGTATTAATCATGTCACAACTCGTATCTGCAGCCAAACTCTGCTGGCATCAGATGTGCTTGTACTGACATCTTAACTTCCCTGCTGTTGGCCAAATTCTTTTTGGGCAAAGCTGGAAGATTGGATTCGTTGTTCAGGAAGAGCTTTAAGGTGTAGGAATGCATTTCCCACACCCAGCAAGTGTTTTCCATATGAAGGAAAGTTTAAGGCTCACCCCCTTGCATTTCTTACAAGGTCAAGAACCCAGAAACTTTGATACCCTTCTGACAGTGATTGGCTCAGGGCCAAGAGAGAAGCATCTATTGAACCTTTTTGCTGTTCTTCAAATCCTGTACCTCTCCCTATTGGCAGCAAGAAAAATCTGTCCCTCCTAAAACATTCAGTATTTAAGGAAGGAGAACAAAGGAAGTGAGAGGCTTTTTGGAGTGTTTCTAGCAGGGTGTCAGAGGTTTTCTCAGACACCTGTGAACAGCTTTTCATTTGTTTTCTGTAACATTTGTTATTTTGATATTTTTCATTTCTTAAACATTTTGCTTTACAAAACACCTGTGAAGAGCAGTCTGGCTGAAATTATTTTAAGCCAATCTGCAAGGGCTGGACCCTCAGAGATTGATACATTTACAGGTGGTTCACAACACTCTGGCCAGGTGATAACCTGTGTCATTAAGGCATTAAAAGCACTGGAGGGGGAGCCAAACCCAAAATCTGAGACTGGCTGTGGCCTTCTGGCAGGTTTCTCCAGCAGCACCAATGATTTCCCTCTTCCATTTCACTCAACTCTCATGGAGTTGGGGAGCAGCAGAGCTGCCCCCAAAGCCCCAGCATCTCTCAAGAGCTGGGCTGTGCCTCTCCCAAAACAGACTTGTCAAGAATTTAAACTTTGTGTGAAGCTGAGGTGCTGAGACTCATTCTCCCTGCAGGACACCCATGTTGGCTCAGCAGTGAATCTCCTCTGCTCCTCACTCTCTGCTGGCACAGGATATCTGATCAAGGAAGATAATTGAAGCCTCTCAGGAGGCCTTCGAGGAAGCCATAATCCTCTGGCACGACAGCATGGCTGGTGAGGAGTGGCCAGGGCTTGGCACAGAGCCCCTGGCACTCACCAGGTGTAGAAAAGGGGCAAAGGGACATTTTTAGCTGAGATATATAAACCTAACTTTGCTGGGAACCTTCATCCACTTGGCTGGAAGTTTTTGCCCCTTTGCATCTTGGTCTCTGGTGAATTTTGTTCATCTGGGATATATTCAGGGCCTTAGAGTAAACCTGGGGAAACAAACAGAGCTTGGGAAAACAGCAGCAGGGCAAGGAAGAGGCTTGATAGAAAGCAATGTAGCTCTGCAACTGCCAACTCTGCGTGTGCACATGGATATCTGCAATGGATGTAAGAAATACTTGGTAAATCCCTTCTTGGTGGGCCAAAGAATGACCCTTAGAGGAGCAACATTTATTAAAATATGATGAAGAAGGCAGCTGGGGGACAAGGGGAGGAGTCGTAGAAATGGTTTGGGTTAGAAGGAACCTTAAAGATCATCCTGTTCCAACCCCATTGCCATGGGCAGGGACACCTTCCACTGGACTAGGTTGCTCAGATCCCCACCCAGCTTGGCACAAATAAACCACAATAAACCACTGCAAAGAGATGAGGACGAAAGTAAGTAAGCTACTTGCAGGTCCTATAGTTTCTGGTGATGCAGGAGCAGCAGCCTCATGTACCATCTTGGACCCAAGTCCTTGCACCTGGGTTTGGATTTGGGTTGTTGGGATGGGATGGGGCTGGAGCTGTTGTCAACAAGTAGCATTGTAGGGGAATCAGTGGGAGTTTGTATCCTGTCCCATGTGACTGCTAAAAAGAAGGTAAATATGACTTATTCTGCCACAAGAAGAGGTAGAAGCAGAATCCAAGGGCAGGATCCCTTTAGACTGACCAAATAAATGCTTTCAAGGGTTTTTTTTTATGTGTGTGAATATATGTACACATGTATGTATTTATGTGTCTGAATATGTATAACAATACATATGCATCTATTAATATTTTTTTAAATGGTAACTGAAGAACAGTGTAGGATTCTGGAAATGTTTAAATACTTTCTATAGATAAAGTGGACACTGTGATAAGTGACTGGCATGTGGAAGATGTTTTCCCTATGAGCACTGTACTTCCTACCTGCTTAGAGAGGAATTATGATTTGATTTTTTCCTTGGGCTTTTAACACAGAAAACTTGAAGCAAAACTGAATTTGAGGAATCTCACCCAGGTTGTGCTTTCTGAGTTGGGAACAACCATTCCAGTGTTCATGGCTGAGTAAGTGGATGTTTTTTCCTCTTTCTTTGCAGATGGGATTTGATTTCTTTCTGACAGCAGCAGTGTCCCATGGGAGTGGATTATGGGGTTGTGGCAGAGCTGTGATGTGTCTAATTCCCAAGCTTTGGCACTCTCGAGGGACACACCCTGAGGCAGCTTTTAGCCACGTGGATGCTCTGATAGACCTCAGAGAGCTGGAATGGAGCAGCTAAAGGGGAGAGCTGCAAACTGCTGTGGGACCAAGCAGTCAGTGGGACCAGGTCAGCAAAGTATTGCACAAGCAGAGATGAGTTGTGGAAAGGAGCTGGGGCTGTTAACCTGGAGAAAAGGAGACTCAGAGGTGACCTTATCACTCTCTGTAACTTCCTGAAAGGTGGCAGTAGTCAGGTGGGGGTTGGTCTCTTTCTTCAGGCAGTAATTGACAGAACGAGAGGACACAGTCCTAAGCCGAGCCCAGGGAAATACAGGTTGGATATTAGGAAAAGGTTTTTCAAAGAGTTATAAAGTACTGGAATGGCCAGGGAGGTAGTGGAGCCACCATCCCTGGATGTGTTTGAAAAAAGACTGGATGTGGCATTTGGTGCCGTGGTTTAGCTGAAGTGTTAGGGCTGGGTTGGACTCGATGATCTTGAAGGTCTCTTCCAACCTACACATTCTGTGAAATTCTGTGATTTCTGTGAGCTACTGCTGTCTCCATTTTTGTGTTTTAGTCTGCAAAGAGTGATGGCCCTGTCTTGTGAGCACCTTGTGCTGGGGAGGAGTTTGGTGGATGCAGTGACCTGAGAGCTCCCTGCCTTGACAAGTGGGTGATTTTCAGTGACTGATTTCAGTAAAAATAAGAAATGAGTGTTGCATGAGTGAGCACAGGCACGTGTGTGTGCCTGTGCAGGGAGGGGCACGGGCACAGGGCTGTCCCTGTGAGGGCAGGGAGGAAAGAGCCACCCTAAAAAACTGGAGTGGCTCAAGATCCTGTCCCTATTGCCTCCTACCTCACTCTGTCCCTGTTGATTTCTCATGTGAAAAATGAGGTTTATTTTTTTTGGTAAAATTTTAAAAGTTTAATAAAAAAATAATAGGAGATAAAGTAAAGGGTTAAATGGTTGTGTGTTTGGTATTTAGCTAAGAGTATACTTATTATATTTGGACATACTTTTGAAATACTTTTTATTACATTAGTTTGTTGCATATTTATAGACTAGAATGCATTTTTTTTTACAGACTAATTTTTATATTTTAGGAACTGTTTAGTATGGTTATTTTGGGGTTTTTTTTTTAGAGTACATGTGGTTTTGGTAGTGGTTTTAGTTTGGTTTTTATTACTTTTAGTTTGGGCTTTGGTTTATAGTTTTTGGATGGTAGATGTTGATATATTAGTAGTAGGATTTTTATTATATGTTTATTGGATGTTAATTTGATTAAATAAATAGTTTATGCATAATTATATTAGTTACTACTACTACGTTTAGGTTTTGTTAATAGTAGAAATAAAAGTAAAGTTATTTTAACATTATATATATAGTATTTATTTTAATATTTGTGACAAGCCAACTTTACAATACATATTTATAACACTTGCAAAGAGCTCAGATGGAGTTGAGCAGTGGGTTGGGTCCTTCCCTGGCATGTCCCACTGCCTTGTGATGACCCTTGTGCCAACTTGTGACACTGGAGGTGCCCTCCCTGCAAGCTCACAGAGGGGACAAAGCAGTGGCACTCACTGGGGGCCTTTGTGGCACACCTCAGAGCAGTTCTGGGAATTTTACATGGAAGCAGCCTGACTTTACACGTTTTTCTGGATGCTGTAGAGCACTGGCTGGAGCAGGGTGCTGCAGTGTGGGGCAGGAGGGAGCAGAGGAGGTGGCATCTGAAGGAGCAGTTCCAAATGTCTGCAGGCATCAAGCACAACGCTGGCCAAGTCCCAGAGGTCGGCGTCCCTCTGGTTTTAATGGGAGTCAGAGGCATAAAATCCCTTTGGAAACAGGCTGCTGTTGTTAAAGGAGTGACAGCCTCCCCTGGAGCACCTTATCTTGGCTTGCTTCAGGCTAGAGAGTCTGGCAGCACATCCTGAAAATACCGTGGAGCAGAACAGTCCCTTTCCAAGGGTGAGCTTGGGTAGCTGTGCCACAGGGGACTGCACCCTCTGCCTGACCCCATGCCAGCCCTGCTTCCCCCCTGCCCCTCAGCTGCCAGCACCCACCCCAGTGGGGGGAAAAAGAGAACCTCCTCTAGGCACAGGCTTCTACCAGCAGGGAGAGGCCAATGTTTTCCTCCAGATTTGTTGGCCTTTTAGTTTATTTTTTCTTTTAACTCCTCCAGGAAGGAGGAGTTGAGTTACCTCTCAACTAATTGAGAGGTAAAGGAAGCTCAGAGGGAGGAGGGGGAGGATCAGGTGTGCCTCAGCTTCCCCAGTGGCACAGGCTGGTTCTGAGCCATGATGACTCCCCAGCCCTTTCTCTTTGCTGGGTGTGCTTTGCCAGCACAGCTCATTAACAACAGCCTCCACCACCAGGCTTCACCCTGGCTCGAGTGCCTGTTTTGGTTACTGAGGAGGAGAAATGAATGGATGAAGTCCAGTGGCATCTGCAAGGCCTCCTCCCTGCCAAAAACTGGCTGGCAAAGCCCAGCCAGCCCCGTGAGCTGGAGTCACCTGTAGCGTGGTGCTTGCTGGCACACGCCGAGCCAGCTGCAACCCAGGGCAAAGAGGTGCTGCAAGGCTGCTGCAAGGCTGCTGCAGAGCTGCTGCAAGGCTGCTGCAGAGGTGCTGCAGAGCTGTCTCATCCTGGCAGGCCTTTGGGAAGGAAACACAGGGTGCTGTGCTGAAACCATGTCTGGGACTGTGTCCCGGGCATGGCCATGGAGAGCAGGTCTGCAGCTCTCTCCTTCCCCAAAGCTGGCAGAGACAAGGATGGGAAATGAGCCCCTCAGTTTCCAACTCTGCAAAGATTTTTTGCTTTGGAAGTGACCTAGAGCTGGGATCTTTCTTGCAGAGAAAGCACTGCCCTGGTGAAAGGCAGGGAGGTGTAGGCTGTGGGTTGTACCTGTGGCCAGAGATCTTGCCTGCATCTGCACTGGCTGCCCTGGTTTGCTGCACCAAAGCAAACTTCTTCCCTGGGAATTGGTGCAGTGAGAGAAATGTCTCAGGAGCCCAAAGGATAAGGGGAGAACAGAGATGATCCTGAGAGAAGTTTGGCTTGATGAGCAACAGAGCAGTACCACCTTCCTTTAATAAATCTCCATCAGAATCTGGATTTGTGTCAAGACCTGGGGAATAAAGGCTTTTCTGCTTTGGGAAGCCAGTCATCAGACTAAGTTAATCTCAGGACATCCAGCATCTTCTTCAAGCTGGCATGGCCTGGTCTGCTGAACAGATTTTAAATCTTACCTTCTTTTAAGCGAAGATGTAGGCTTTTGTGAGTAGTGGTGACTGGCAGAGGTTAGGCTGAAGTCAGCCTTTATATTCACCACAAACGTCTAGACTTTGATTCTGCAAATTCCTAAACCCCCACTGCACGTGTGCTTTTGGATGTAGCTACTGTGATAGAAGTTTCCAATGTCAGTTGTAATTGAGGCCTACTAAACCTCCTACAATGCCCCTAGCTAAGCATCTTTGCAAAAGCAAGGCAGTGCTGGGGCAAAGCCAGCCTCACTGGGGGTTTTAAAACACAGCAGACATCAGTAATTCAGCACAGGACTTGGCATGTTTTGCATGTTAGTGGACTAAGAAAAGCAATCCTATTTAAATAGATAAAAGGGAAACATATTGGACCCGGTCCCTGTTGAGGCAGGGTCAGGGCATGAACTCCTGTGAAAACTGGCTCTGCCAGGATTTATTTCCTCTGATCTGATCAGGCAATGGAGACTGGGGTGGGGGAGACTCATCAGGCAAATTTCTCTCCCTGTGCATGTTCTGAGTTGGCCCATGGCCCTTATTCCTGTCACGGTCAAGGGTTACTCTGTGCCTCTGGGGCAGAGTAAACGGGCTCCTGCCTGCACATCCAGGGGAGAGTGCAGAAAATCTTTCCCCTTCTCATTGCCACAGCTGTAGTGTTTGTCTTACACTCCTGCATGTTTCTACTCGAGTCTCTTAGACAAAGTGTTTCTGTGTGGATCACAAGTTGCTCTTTATTAGCTTTCAAATGGTCTTAGCTCTACATCACTGCAGAGCAAAGCCTGAAAGCCTCTCCCACAGTATTTCAAAAAAACAGGTAAATAAAGTAGTGGCAGCACTGATTTTTAAATCCCATTCTTCCTCAAGCGCCTGCTGAGTGTTTCTCTATAAGCTCAGGGCTTCTCTGGTGCAGCAGCGAGGGTCTTCCAGCCCAGCTGGGTGTCATGTCAGCCTCTCCAGTGTAGCAGAGTCCTTGAGGCACAGCCTGCCCCTCCAGCACAGCTCACTGTCCTCCCGGCCCCGTGTCTCACCGCCGGCAGCTCCTGACGCTCAGCCCGACGTGTTGGGATCTGCCCGTGTCACCTCCCCTGGAAAGGGCTTCCTGTGCTCCTACCCTGCCCTGCTTAATCAGCGCTCGCCTGGGGGTGTGAGGCTCTCCCTGGCTTGGGTTGGCAGCAGTAGTGGACATGGCAATGCTGGATAAATGGCTGGACTTGATGATTTTGGAGGTCTTTTCCAGCCCAAACAATTCTGTGATTCCACAGGAGAGCCTGGGTTTGGCATTTTACCACAGCTCTGAGTGAAAGAGCATCCCAGAAGAACAGAGAGGAGAGGCAGTAGAGCAGTGCTGTGAATGATCCATCCCTCTCCAATACCAAACTGTGTGGCCAAAACTGTTACAGGCTTCATGTAGAGACTTGGGCACACTTTCAGGCAGTTTTGGCCAAAGAACAGGACAAGCAAAGTGCAGCTGGGCATCTTCCCTCAACCCCCTGGCCCCAGGACTGGTGTCTAAAGAACCCACTGCTCTGTCTTCCTTGCTTGTGTGGGTCTCCTCCAAATAAACACATCAAAAGTTAAGGAAGAGGAAAGGCTGGATGCTCCCTCCCCAAGGCACAGGGACAACGGGATGTGATCAACAGCTGAGCCCAGAGACAGCTGGGGAGGTGTAAGACAGGTTTGCACCCCAGGAGCACTTTAGCAGGCTTTGCCTGGGATTTTTGGAGACACCCATGAGCTGATCTGCACCTCCTGCCACCCATCTGGGGTTAAAGAAGCGGGGACGAGAAGAGATCTCCCCTCCTCCAGACCTCTCTGCTAAGGGAGGCTTTTCAGAGCAGCTCCCACATGCCTTGTTTTTCTTGCAAGCCTGATGTTGAGCTGAGCCAAGGTGGTGCAAGAGAGGAGAGGAGGCAGGAATGAAAGGGCTGAGGTTTGCCTCGGGGCCTCTTTGCAATCACCCAGCAATTCTCTCCCCTTTTCCGCCACCTCCGAGCGAGCAGCGCGTTTGAACCGCAGGCTTGTCGAGTCCTCTCGAGGCCTGTACAAACACGGCGCTGAGCAGCAGGTAAATAAAGCTGCCTGGTGCTGGGAACAAACTGCTGCAAAGACAGGTAATGTAATGCAGCAGGGGCTGTGTCTGCCCCGGGGCAGATGGAGGAGTCAGGAATGGGGATGGTGTGAGGCACCTTCCCCGCTGCTGGGGCTCCTGCTTGGGGAGATGGCACCAGCGGGTGCTGGCAGGAACCCAGACTGTGCCACCAGAGCTGGGCAGGCAGAAAAACCACATCTAGAGATGAAAAGGTGAAGGTTATGGTCACAGGCATCATTTAACTGTATCTTTTCTTTTTTTTTCTTATGTTTCTCCCTGGTCTGAAATAGCCACCTCAGGCCACAGTCAGATGCCCAAAGGAAGCAGATGAGCACAGTGTCTGCAGAAACCCTGCAAGCAACCTCTGCCTGATCCTGGAGGTGAGCAGGAAGAGTTGATGTTCATCTCTCAGCCCTCTCACCTGCAAGAGAGCAGTTGGGGACCTGGAGCACGCTCAGCTCCATGGAGCCCTTCATGTCACACACCATCTCAAACCCACCTCCCAAGCCTACAGGGTTTGTTTTTTTTTTAAAGAACACACCTGCTTGTGTGATTGGAAACAGACAAAGAAATGCTGTAAGCTTTAGGTCAACAGCCAGAGACTTCAGCTAAGCCAGAGGAGTGCACACACGACTAGAAAAGTCACCCGTAGGAGACCTTTACAAAACAGTAATTCCTAATTGCTGCATTAGTGCCAATTTAGCACCCCCACTCACCCCTCCTGCCCCCAAGGAAGGCTGGTTCACAGGGAAAAATACCCACTGCAATGCTGGCAGCACATCACTGCAATCCTTTTGTTGTTTTTTTGTCCAGTGCCAGCTGTGTTGCCTTGTCTGTAATGCATAGCTGGTGCCTATTATTGTGAAAGACAGCGTGGAAATAAGGACTCACGAGTGTGGCCTCATGTTTAATTAGAAGCTAATGTACTATTATTATTAGGCACTGAAGGAATGTACAGGCAAAGCAGTGTTTGAGCTGTTTTAAAAGCATTTTATAAGTGTACTCTCCCCTTGCCTTGCTGGTGTGAACCACCTTTATTAGGAGGTGCAAGACTGCTGTTACCTGGTCTTACAGCTCTTTTGCACTTCAGGCAAGTACTGGAATTTAAGTATCTTTAATCTCACTTCAGGAGACTGTGAAATAGAAGGAAATGGTGTGTGCTAGGCTAAGCCAAGCATTGAAGCTTGAGAGACCAGGTGGTCTGTGGCTGAATCTGCTATATTGAGACAGTGATTAAACACAGCCTAATGAAACATGGCCACATTATTGATGTCCAAAGAAGTGGAAGGGAGCAGTAGGAAAATGACAATTTTGTTTGTTGAATGAGAAGTTCCACTGTCAGCACCTTCAGGAGTTTGCTGGGACTGCCATGCTCTGCTGAAGAGTGGCACTGCTTTGTGACCTCCATGGCTTCACCATTTACTTTTTAATACCATTTCATTCTCCACAAACAGCTACAGCATAAGAGGAAACCATCCCAGCTGCACATCAATGTGTTACACACATAAAGGTTAGGTTATGTGAGGCTTTATTCTCCAATTTGGTTCTGTAAATAACAAACACCTCCCATTCCTTCAAGCTCCTCACTTTCTGTAAAGCTGTAGGGAATGTAAAACTGAGGGCAGCCTTACATGTCAACAGTTTGGGCTTCAGCATCACTCAGGACAAGGCTGGATGGAGCTCTGAGTAACCTGATCTAGTGGAAGGTGCCCCTGCCCAGATCAGGGGGTCTTTAAGGTCCCTTCTAACCCAGGCCATTCTGTGATCACTGAACACATGATAGTTGTGCTCTGCTGCTGTTGGTCAAGGGGTTTTCGGTTGCTTTATTGACTCTAAAATACAGACAAGTTGTAGAACACAATTTTTATTAATAACAGGCCACATTTGTACTTCGAAAAGAGTGAAATTAAAAGGTGTATTAAAACATACCCACTCTAAGCAATCTATTTTCTTCAGTAGAAAAAAAAAGCATACAACAGGTAGAAATCCTATATACACAGTATATCAGTTCTAGTCATCAGCCCCTCCAAACAGTGTTTTGCAAATTGGTACAACAGTGTTAGAACAGACCATTCAATTCCAGTCCAGTATGAATTTCACCTCTTGACTTCCTCATTTAAGACAAACCACTAAGCACATAGTCCAGTTTACTGATCTCAGGATACATACAAGGTAGTACTGTACATGAAGACAGAAATGTTAAGCCTTTACTTCTGTTTATTTTGTCTGGAATCTTGCCTTGTTATTAAGTCTGCCTCATAAACTTTGAGTACACGGAAATCTGTAATCAATGTCTCCATTAAAAAACGTAGCAGAAACCTGATTAACTGTACCTTAAATAGCCCTTTCTTCAACTCCTGCAGTAATTTCAAGCAGACTGCTGTTGTGCTTATTCTATACTGGAGGCTCTCAGCCCAAAATATTGATCGCTGCAATGAACCACGGATCTATTGCCATCCTTTTTTTTTTGTTTGTTTTGTTTTGAGAAAAATAAAAAAAAAAGCATAACGTTAGTTCTTAAATTAGTTTGGCACATAAGAAAAAAAAAAAAAAAAAAAAAAAAAAAGCAGGGCGGGGAATGCACAAGTCTCATCCTTCTCTCACAATGTCCCTGGGAGGGGAATATCTGGATCCAGGCAGGGTGGGCAGGCACAGAATGAATGACACAGACCAGGCAGACTGCAGCTCTTGGCCTTGCCCCTGGCCTCAGTCACACTCAAACACCTCAGTCCATCAGCTGCCATGCTGCTGAGCACATTCCTGCACAGCTGGAGAAGGCCCTGGGCTCCAGCAGCCTCCTCACCCCAGGTAATAAAAAAAGCACCACTCGGCACCTTTTGCTTAAGTGTCACTTAACAACACCGTGAGTGAGTTATTCCTGCTCTGCTGAGCAGGGGGGAGCAGGTTCTGACACTTGAGCCTGGGCATGTCAGTGTGAGCCCCGTGCTTGAGGAGAACCTCCACGGCTTTCACGTGCCCGCCTCGTGCAGCCAGGTGAAGGGCCGTGAACCCCTCACTGTCAGAAACGTTGATACTCTCCGCACTGACGAGTCCCTCCACCACCTCAGAGTGCCCGTTCTCCGCGGCAAGGTGCAAGGCTGTCCTGTTCAAAGGCCCCCTGGCCAGGAGGCTGGCCCTCTCATCCATCAGCAGCTTGGTGGTGGCCAGGTGCCCGCTGCGCGACGCCAAGTGCAGGGCCGTGTACCCTTCCGCCGTGGCCGCCTCGATGTCCGCCCCGTGCTTGAGCAGCAGCCTGGAGGTGCTGGTGTGGCCTGTCTCGGCGGCGATGTGGAGAGCAGTCTGCAGCAGCCCGTTCTGGATGTTGACATCCGACTCCAGGTCGATGAGGAGGCGGGCCACGCGGTAATGACCCCGCTGGGCGGCCAGGTGCAGCGAGGTCCTGCCGTCGGCCGTCTGCGCGTTGACGTCGGCGCCGCGCTGCTTGGCCAGCAGCTTCACGATGGGCAGGTGGCCCTGCCAGGCAGCGTAGTGCAGGGGAACCCAGTCGTCCTTGCCCTTGGCGTTGACGTTGACGCCTCTCCTGAGCAGGATGCGCACGATGTTCTCCTGGCCGTACTGGCAGGCTATGTGGATGGGGGCCCTGCCCTCAAAATCCACCTCGTTTAAGGAGGCGTTCTTATCCAGCAGCATTTTGGTGCTGAAATCGTCCCCGTTCTGGGCGGCAAAGTGAAGAGCGGTCCACTGGTCCTCGTCTTTGGCGTTGATGTTGATTTTCCTGGCCATAAGCAGCTCCACGATGCTTTTAAATTTCTTCTCGATGGCTATGTGGAGAGGGGTGGACCCTTTCTTGTTGGTGAGGTTCGGGTTGGCGTTGTACAGCAGGAGCCATTTCACACATTCTTCTTGACCTGCTTCAACAGCCAAGTGCAGAAGACTGGAGTTCCCATCCAAAACAACATCAACATCTTGAGGCTGGAGGATTTTCATCAGCTTGCTGGTATCTCCAGACAAAATCGCCTCCGTTAGCTTCCTCTTCTGTATGTCTGTAGTGCCAATATCTAAATGGATACAAGGAAGAAAATTTTTACCATGAGGGTGGTGAAACATTGCAACAGGCTGCCCAGAGAGGTGGTGGATGCCCCATCCCTGAAAACATTCACCTTGATCTAGCTGAAGGTGTCCCTGCTCATTAAAGGTCCATTCCAACCCAAACTGTTCTAAGGTTCTGTGGAAAAGACAGCATCACAGTTCTGACACCCATCTTACCTGCCCATGGTTTCAGCAATGAGCTGCCTGCAGAGCAATCCACCTCCCTTGCTTCACAAGAGTCCCAGAATATTTTCAGGTCAGATTTGGGCCCCCATTAACTCTGTTTCTCGTGGCATGAAAACCAAAGGATGTTGTGGTTTGATCTCCCTGCACTAACCATTGTTTACCTAACTGGAAAACAGATGTCTGGGGTTTGCAGCACTGGACTGAAAGGTGAGAAGGTCTTTTTCACAATGGTCCCAGGGGCTGATGAGAAGGTGGCTTGAGTCCTCCCAAAAATTAAGGTGCTCAGGTTTAGGTTTATAACTGAAAAAGCCACAAACTCAGCTGACCTGACTGGGCAGTGGCTTTAATCCCACGTCAAGCGGGACGCTGGACTAGCAGTGACCTCCCTTCCAACCAACCTCTACATGACTGATTCTGTAATTGCTTTAATGGGAGTTTACTCCTTTACAAAAGTAAATGAGATTTATTATTTCTCATTAGATCATGTTTGGGAACCGCATAATTATTTTTATTTTTGTTTTGTTTTTTTCCTTTTAAATAACTACCTCCAGTAAACAAATTTGTAGTGCTGACAGCAAGAGAAAGCAAGGCTAACAGTAATTTCCAGAATGTTATTCTACTCTCCAACCCATTGACTCCCATGCCCCAGTCCAAACAACTACAAAGGAGAACTTGACCATTACCTGAACTCTCCCTTTCAAAGGAAAGGGAAAGGGATCCTCTGGATGAAAAAGCTGAATCTACAGATGAAACTCCAGAAAGCCTCTTGTCACTGGAGGCAAGTTTGGACTCAGAAGAGCTGCGGCTGAGATCCTCAGGGCCTTCCATAGTCTGTGAAATCCCTGAATCCAACTGGGACAGCAACTCTGAGAGACTGTAATCCTTAACTGATGGTAGAGCAGGCTCCTGTTTCTTCTGGGATAGTGCACAAATCCCCTTCAAGAGAAGCACACAAGCATTTTAGAAAGGTCAGCAAACAAAACTGAGCACGAGGCCCTACAGAAGAAACATAAATTTGTAAGTTTGCAGGTAGCCTTTAAACACTATTTGTATAAAATGAAACCTATGCATAAGGTCACTGAACTTCTTCAGAAGCAGGAGGGCAGCTTCCATCAGTACTCAAAGAGTCACTGAAGCCACATGGCTCTTTTGTCTATGATGTTTTTTAAGATCAGTCACACCCACACAGTTCCAGCCTTTATTTCCTAACTGTCCTGCTCTCCCTCCACAGAATAAGATGCATTTGGTTCTGCCCTGAGGTTTTCCTGAGCTGGTCCATGCCTCTGCTGTCATTTGTGCATTCCAGTCCTTCACCAAGACCCACTGCTATCAGGCAAGGTGGTGCTCAAAAGCAGCAAAGAGAAGGAACTTTCCAGGTCATAAAGGAGCCTGTTCCTCCCAAAACCCTGCAAGTTTGAACAAGAAGTGAAAGAGAAAATACCTCAGGCTGCTGCTCTGGGGCATTCTTGGTGTCCAGGTCCTGAGTTATCATCTCTTTTGTTTCATCTTCTGGTTTTTCACAAAGGGCCTCTGTTTCTGAAGTGATTTCTTTAAGGAAAACAAGAAAAGGTTTTAGTGCTTGGGGTATTTTTAAGGAGACTTTCTGAGATACCCTGCTGCCTTTCTCTATCAATCCAACTTAAAATCTCTGAGATACTGAGGGAGAAGGACTCCAGTCCAGATCATTCCATCCAGCACCTCCTCAGTGGGCAGAAAATGTGCAGCCAAGCCAAGGGTACACAAGGCTGCCCAAACAATTCATTTTCAGTCACACCAGACTGGTGTTACACAGGGGCCACAATGCAGGACTGTGAAATGGGTACTGCTGGCAGATTTAGATATTGTCTTTTTAAATGATAGAATCCCTCATGCTCTTACTCCTTATCTGAGCAGAAAGAGAGGGAAGAGGCAAATCTCTTCCATTAATGCTAAATGAAGCTACCTGGTGACAGCACTTGTTACATCCCTCTGCACGCCTGAATACATAACAGGTGCTTTGGACAAGTTCAAACTTTTTACTGGCAGAGAAGTGACAGTGCAAATTGTTTCATTACAAGAAAACAATTCAGTTTCTCAACACACAAACAGTACAAATTTCAAGAGCCAGTTCCTTCAACGCTTTGGTACACTGCAAACACCAGCTCCAACTTGGCATGTGTCCTGACAAAGACTATCAGAAATAAACATAATTTCTAGCTAAATGGCCCTATTGGTTCAGTACAAGGCCTATTCCTGGCGTGTTTACATAACACCATCATGGTCAGACATGTCCTCAGATAATCCCTTCCTCCACAAATGAGTAAGTGGCCTGTATCATTGTCTCCACCACACAATGTGCTCTATTTACTCTGTCACTGAGCTCCTCAGCCTTTACCCCGTGGATTAGAAGAGTCCTGAGCAATAAGGTGACTCATAGAAGAATAAATGGGCAGCCAAGTTACGAGGAAATCTTACCTTGAAATGTTGGCCGCTCACCAGGATCATCCTGCCAACATTTCTGCATCAGTTTGATCAAGTTATTACATGAATGAGGTCTGGATTTGGAAACAGCAGGTAGCTCTGGGCGGTGGCCTTTAACTACTTTTACCATAATATGTAAAATGTTGTTTTCCTCTGTAAAGCAAAAGCACACACATTTAGATGTCCCAGCAAAAGGAACCACTCCTCTTTTTTTCCAAGAGCATCAAGAGTGCATTAGGCTGAGTCATTTTCACACTTTTTTTCTAGTTTTCTAATCAATAGGGGGAAAAATTGTTGGTTGTCTTCTCCAACAAGATACTTTTTAATGCAGTAACAGCTGTTTCTTATGTATCACTTAAAAACAATTTTCAGTGAGTGACCGTGTTCTTTTTCCACCCCATTAAAGAACAAAAGGAAAAAAACCAAACTCAAACAGTTCTTTGCCACCTCTCTTTGGATTTCCATTATCTGCTGTAGGAAAACAGAACAGAACCTTTGGGTTTATTTAGACCAGGTGCCTGAACTATTCCTAAAGGTCAAGGAAGAGCACAAATCAAGAGGTGCAGTAATGCAGCTCCTGACTGTAAATCAGCCACTGGGCTAAATGGAATCCCTCACTGGGAGAAAAACTAAGAGTAGACTGGAACTTGTTGGGACATGTTTGCTATACATAGGCCAGTCACAGACACAGGAAAGTCATAAAGAATAAACAGCTGCCTGTTGAGCAGTGCATTTACTGTGGGGTGAACAAGGCTTATTCTCACAGACAACTTTAATTTTTATTTTTTTTAAGGAACAAATCTGTACCAGCAATTTACAAATAAACTACAGAATCTCTCTACAGAGGAGCTGCTTCTGGACAACAGCACAGCTGCCTGCCAGGTTGGCTTTGCCACACACTGATCTGAAGCTGTGCAGCAAACTCCAGCAGAATCAAAAATGTGCAGACAAGAATCCCTGCAGCAATGCAGGTTCTGTTTTCACCATGTAGGACGAAGGAGGGCTTAAGCTTGTGATCAGAATTTGAGAGCTTAGAAGTGTCTACCACACAAGACTGTCCAAATTTGGAGGTCATGCACAAAAATCTGGGGCTGGTGGGACAAGAATTTTGCTTATCAATGGGAAAAAGGAAAAAAAATTCAGGATAACACACAACTTACCTGCAAAAGGCTTCTTCTGTGTAAGAACTCCCCAAACCACGATGGAAAAGCTACAAAAATAAATAATTTAAAAGGTAAAAAAAGTCCTAGAAATTTTTTTAAACAAAACCAAAAAACTCACAGAAGTGTAATTTATTTTCCTTGTCCCTTCACTTTTGCATCTAATTCAGCTGATGAACACACACACAGAGATGCAGCTAAGAACCATGATTTCAAAGCCTAGCTTTGGCAGGGAGGAACCTGAGGCAGCAAACACAAGGCCTTGCTGCAGGCTGCCAAGTCCTTGGTAGCATCTACCAACCACTCCACATCCACCCTGACAAAAATGACTGAAAGCATTACAGTGGATTTAATTTAATGCTTCTACCCTGCAAGAAGACTTTAAAGAAATCCATTTAATTTAGAATAAGAGATATCTTTTTCATCTAAAGCTGTGATTTCCTTTTCCTAATAATCTTGCCATGAAAGAAGAGCCAAAGACTGGGTGATGAAATCCAGTGAAGATAACTCAGAATTTTATCACAGACTCAAAAAGTAGGTCAGGATGTACCTTTAGAAGGTGGGCAGAGTGCCTCCCATTGCCAGTTGCTAACAAATAATTTCAAGACCCAGCATCACCTGCAGTTTTTGAAAGGCCTCTAACCCTACAAAGACTTTGCAAAACCCAAAGCAAACATGACACAGTTCAAGATGAAGCTCAAATTTGATTTAGGGGTTTCATGCTTAAAAGAAGTAAAAAAGAGCCAATTTTACAGGGTTACTAAAATAGCATTTAGGTGTGTTCATAGCTCACTGACCTGTACACATCATGCTTGGTGTCAAAACACCTGTTTTTCTCCTTGATGCGTTCTGGAGGAAGATAGGCAATGGTGCCACACAAACCATCCATGCTGATATCATGGGAATGGGACAAGCCATTGCACTTGGCAAGCCCAAAGTCAGAAATCTGAAAAAAAAAGAAAAAAGGAAAAAAAAAAAAAAAGAGGAGGAAGAAGGTGAGAAAAGTGCATGGTACCACCAGACTTTCAAGGTGTTCATAAAATATTTTCTGCAAAGAACAGATGCAACAGGATGACCCAACAAATACAATGTTCAGCCAATAAAACATCTCTGGAAGCATGATGCTGTGGTAGGTTTTTCTTTATTGTTAAGCTAAAAGAAGAAAAAGAAGAAAAAAAAAAATAAAGTCAAGCAGCTTTTGCAAGCAGCAGCATGCCAGCCCATTACATAGCAAACACAACAAACAGTCAAGACAATTTATTGTAATTTAAACCAGTCGAATTTAGCTACTGCAAACTACTTTACTGTAATTATTGGCCCTGCCACCCCCTTTCCCTACATAACCTCACGTTGTGTGATGTGTTTAAATGTCCTGGCTCTCCAATGAACTCTGGAGAATCACTCTTTCAGGCATCACTGTTACACTGACCATGCCAATGAGGACCAAGCCCAACAGCAGAGCCACCAAGTGCTCCAAAATCCCAAAAGGAAACACACACACACACACCAAAAACCCACACAAGGAACTCTTTCTGGCAGCCAGGAGATACAGCAAGTCAGTGCAGTGACGCAGTGAGCACAGCTGAAATGAGCACAACAAGTGACAGCAAGTTTATAAAAAGGACACACCTCCACTTTAATTTGAAGTGTCAAGCAAATATGCATTCATTTGCTCTCAAAGGCATACCAATCATCGAGCAAACAGATAGGCCAGGAATTTCCTTTGTCTTACTTATTTCCCACTGGACAAAAATGTCTATTATGCCAAGTGGAAATTTCAAGAAGAGTCAAGTCTTTTTGGACCACTGAGCCCACTGATTTTTGTCTACATGTCAGATAAGACTCCCCCTCCCCCTAACTTATACATTCTTTTTATCTAATAAATACCCAGGTTTTTCAATGACTCATTCCCCTTTTGATCTTCACAGCTTCTCCTTTGAGAAAGTTTTCCCTCAAAACAACAAGCATAATTAAAAAAACCTTTTTTTTTTTTTTTCTTTTTTTAAATAGGCTCCAACTGCACACTTTGAGAAGTTTCTCTCTAAAGATACCACAAAACCAGTCGTAACATGTGTCCATTACTGGAAAGGGAGAAAACTGCTGCCAGCTTCAGCCTGCTGGAGAACAGGCAGGTTACACAGCCACGCAAGGAATCTCCCTTTGCCATAAAACAAACAAAGCAACCCACACAGCTTCAGCAAGAACTTCTCCCATGGACAAAGAGCTCAGCATTCTGAGGAGCTGGAGAAGTCCTGCACCCTAAAACACAGCTATGCCCAACCTGTTGGTTGTTGTTGTCCCTCTTTAATCTGTAGGGTAATGTGGGAATGACTTGAGAACAAAAAAGCCTGCACACAGGGGGGGAAAAAAAGGGGGGGGAAAGGGAAGAAAGCAAAGTCATCTGGAGGAATAGTTTCTCATCCTTGTAGAGCTACACTCTCAAGAGAGGGATTGCTGAGGGACTCCTCAGCAAGCCAAGCACTGGAGCCCGCGAAAGCAGCAAATAGTCAAGAAAGTCTCGTCCACACACCAGGTCACCCTGGGAAGAGGCAAATTGACCATTGCAAGAAATGCTGCATAAGTCTGGGGCACTTGGTGCTCCACTGGCAGAACAAAAGCCCAACCCCAGCATCACACCAGGCTGTGGTGTCAGGTTAATAAATGAACCGAACGCTGCAAGTCTGAACGGATCCGCCGTGGTGGTGAAGCTCTGCTCTGCTTTGATTAACGTGAGGCAGAGGCTTGTGTACACCTCAAGAAATCCAGGCATAATTAAAGCCACACACCTCCCTCTTTGTCTAAACAATGCCGTGTTTCCTACTGGCTGAGTTAAGAAATGAAGATGAAATGCAGACAGCAGGGTGACACTCCTGTGTTTGGAGCCACCAGCTACGGCGTGTAAATCTAAGGCTGGGGGCTAAGGCAGAGCTCAGCACTCCAGACAGAAAAAGTCACCCTACAAACTCAGAAACAGCTAAGGTATATAGTACACACCCTCCCTGGGCTGGCAAGAACTTCACTTTGTGCCAATTGTCCCTACCTAGTGTGAAGGACTGGGTGTTATGTCAATTGATATAAAAAAATCACCTGTAGAGCAGGGCTTCGATCATATCAAATTCTGCAGGAGAAAGGACTGGAAATTGAGGAATTGTTATCTTGCAGGCTGCAACAAAATAGTGAGATTCTGCAGACAGCTTCTCCTGGCTTTTATTAGCTCCTTTAGGGTGAATTTTCCACACTGCATGGTATATTTAGTCATGCAGGTTTCTTTAAACACCAGTGGGAACTGCGCAGTGGGTGGAAGATCCAGCCATTTAACTTGCCTGTTTTGCCTTTAAATTGCTCGCCAGGCACCTCGTTCTGCAACACCCTCGATGGGGAAGGCAGAGAAAGTGAAGCACCGCCCCTTCCCCACTCCTTCTTCCACATCCTCGCTGGTCCCTGCAGCCCACCCCGGGCTCTGCCCTTCCCTTGAATTCCAGGGGAATCCACAACCTCCCTCCTCACATCGGTGATTTCAGGCGAGTCCCTTCAGAAGCACACGTGGTTATCAGCAGGGGAGACAGGGAGGCGACAGACTGCTCCATGCAAAACCCGCGGCGGGGAGGTGGGAGGAAGAGAAAGGAGCCGTGGCCAAAGCCCACGCAGGCAGTGGGATGGGTTCATGTTCAGGCAGCTCTGCTCCTCCGAGGGCTGCATGAGAACCTACACGTGAGCGCCCAGCAGGGACTGGGAGCTGCACGTGTTCTCCTCAACACTCACTTTTCTTGAAGGATTCCAAGTGCTGAAGATTTCTATCTATCTATTTGTTATATTTATTTTTTCTAATCTATTTATTTATTTTCTCTTTCTCGTTATTTATTTATTATATTTTTATTTATTTTATCTATTTATTATATTAATTTTTATCTATTATTTATCTTTTTATTTATTTTATTCATTTTATCTATTATTTATTTTATCTTCCTATTTATTTATTTACTTATCAATTTTTATCTACTTATTTATTTATCTTTCTATCTTTTTATTCATTTATTTTTGGGTTTTTAGTTCATTTCGTTTATTTTAGTTTGTTTTTTAACTCGTGCGCTCAAGCCTTTCTCTGCTCCTGCCATTCGTGGGTCTTTCTGTTCTAGCTGGCACAAAAACACTCACCTGGCAAAAAGTTTTGGGTGCTTTAAGAAATTATTTTTGTAAATTTTTTTTTTGTATTTTGTAGATTTTTTTTTTTTTTTGAAAACTAGATGATATGCTCGCATTAACTGCAACAGCTACTACAGTCAGCTATTCCCAACATTACAGGCACCTAGTTCCCAGGGACAAAATGAATGCTTGGAAAGTGCTTTTTTTTTTTTTTTTTTTTTTTACTGCCTTGAACTCCTGACAGACTGACCTGAACTCTGCTCTGACCTCCTGATGTCCTGAACTGTGCAATTAGCTCCTGATGCTTCATGTCATTTTTCTGCACGCAAAACTCAAGAGCCCACTGCAATGGATTCGAGGACAGAGTTCACCAAAAGGTTTTCTGCATCAAATCCACTGGATTAATTTTTAATCTCTGCTGGAACATCCAGTATTTGTCACTGTACAAAGTCTCTGCACTTGTATATTCAGAATATTGAGGATATTGAGAATGCCCCCACTTTTGTCTGTGGGGTATTTGGGTGTCTGGTGGTGGCTTCTTTTGCTTGTTTTTTCTGGAGGTAGGGGAAAAAGGCTGTTACATTTTTGTTCTTAAGAAATGCCTGAATTTTTTGTGCATGGGTCAGAGATTTGGACTACTAAAAATAATGACTAAAATTAATTCCAAATACTAACACAACCTGCACTTCAAACCTATGTCTTTACTTCAGCGATTATGATTGCACTTCACTTAGCTTGTAAAAAGAATTAAAAAGAATCTTTCTGAACCAGACTGTATTTCTCTCCTTTTCCATCCTGCCCTGAAACTTTTAACTCCTCCAAACCCATTTCAGGTGATCCCACCTGAAATTTGTAATGCTCTTTTCAGAAGCAGCACAAACCAAAGCCAAACACCCATTTTAATCTATTGGGAATCTGAATTACTGTAACAGGCATGGGTTTTGTTCCCTCCCCTGTGCCACCACAATTAGATCAATCAGAGAATTGATCAAGGTGCAAACCAGCTTTGTTGGTTGGGATTAAAAGAGCCATGCAACAACAGCCCTGCATGGAAACATTGATCAGGAAGGGTAGGAAACCAGCAGAAGGAACACACAAAAAAACAAATTGCTCTCCTCATCTGTAACAACAGGAGAGCAATTGCAGCTGATAGAAAAGTGGCTGTGCTGCCTACATCAGGCAGTCTAACAAAATGAGACAACTGCTCTTTACCAGCCTGGCCTCTGGGTATTTCTTGGGTGTACAGTTAACAACCTACATGAAGAATTATGAAATTTGCCATCTGACTAGGCTGCTTCTAACTCCATGCTCAGAAATTCTGCAGCTGAAGCAAATAAAAGTGAAGACCACAGAGGCTTTCCATCGAGAGCATCAGCATGGTATAACACAGCAGCAAACTTCACACTGGTTTAAAATAGAGAACTGGAGAGGGGAGAAAGGCAACTACAGAGAGCTTAAAGCAGTGCACAGCTGAGAGCAGCTCATTCTGCTTTGAGTTCTTTAAAACCAAAATCTAGGAGATGAAAAACAACTGGTCAGGCTTGTCTCGGTGTGTACATGAACCCACACATATATATATACATGTATGTCTCTGTGTGTATGTGTACAAATATATATATATATATATGACAAGATGAGGAGCTGCAAAAATCCCAAGCTGGATAGTGAGAGAAAGAACTGTAAAATATTATTTCTGCCCAAAGGTAATAAGTTGCAGGTTGGCTTAATTTTAAACATGTGAACAAAAAGCAACACTCTTGACCATGAGATTTTGGAAGACAGGAAACCTGTGAAGCAGCAACAGAGATCACGAGGGCAGGGTAGCTGGCAACAAGCTGGGCATGAGATTTCTGCACGTGGTGGGGTGTTTATTCTCCTACCAAGGGCCCTGCAGGGAGATCACAGCAAGCAGGCAAGGAGCAAACTCACAAGGGCAGAGCTGGAATGTGGTATTGCTTCCCCTGTGCCAGGGATTGCCACATCCCAGCAGCTCAGGGGACACATCCAGAGTGTGTGTGGAGGGCAGGAGAGCTGAAGAATGAGCTAAAAAGATGTGGTCCAGTCGAGCAGAGAAACAGATGTCAGACAGCATGTAAATATTGAAAGAGTGAATAGAAGGAACACTGGAGAAAGGGGCAAGGGAGGATCATGTTGGTACAAACAGAAGGTTGACATGAAGGAAGGGAAAAAAAAAAAACAAGGAGGCTGATCCC
The DNA here is from genome assembly GCA_024734555.1 of Trochalopteron elliotii. Lineage (NCBI taxonomy): Eukaryota > Metazoa > Chordata > Aves > Passeriformes > Leiothrichidae > Trochalopteron > Trochalopteron elliotii. The sequence continues at coordinate 208,294 of JANPWX010000252.1, forward strand.
TGCTAGCAAAGCCTGCCTGGGTATGGAATAATCCTGCCAAGGAAATCAGAGTGTTCAAGGCAAACAAGATGGAGCAGGAGATGGCAGGGAAGGGAGTTCCCACCACCAACTCACAAGGGAGGATGGCTGCATCCACCTTCCAAAAACCAGCAAAGCTTTACACATACTACAGACAAATACTTAAAATCGCCAGGGAATCCCCCAATGTGCCTTTGGTAAAGTCAATATCTGTCCATCTATATCCCTGCTCAGGCTAATCCCATCCTCCTAATTATCCTCCCAATCCAGCACAGGCTTATGTAATGCCCAGGCTTTATGCTATGGAGGCACCCACTTGATGATAAGTTCTGTACAGCAGCACTGCCTTAGTCACCAGCCTCACTCAGGGCTTTACAGTGAGCACAGGGCTCGTAAAAGGAGCTGGGTGTGTTTGCATTTAACTGCAGGATGGCACAGCAGCATTTCTAGTGCTCTCCACTGCAAGACTGACTGTTTCCTGGCTCAAGGGCAAACAGTTTGTAAAAGTCCTCCCTACCTCCAAACTCTTCTCTTGCAGTCTGCAACATCTCTTCACTCACCTTAGGACTCTATTAGGGACAGGTCACATACTAAATTAATGCTGACATTTAAAAACACTTCAATCAGCAGCTCCATTAGCCTTCCAGCAAGAAAATGCACATTAAATCGAGCTGCAGGGTCTAAAGTTTAATTATAAATTTCACATCAGGCAAAAAGAAGGTTTGGGGCCACATTTTTAAAGTGAAGGCACCTCACAGAATATGTTCATCGCTTATTCTGCATATAGATTCCTGTGCCTGCTTTGCTTCTTGGAGGGCTTTCCAAGGTGCCTGTGGATGTAAAAGACTGGAAAAGGCTGGAAAAAGTTTGGATTAGACCATTCCTTTCTGAACTCCACATAAAGGATCTGAAGACCTCGATGTGTTCCATACAGAACCAACAGTTCAGGGATGTCAGCAATGACCTCACCAGTGACTTTTTTATTTTTGTACATTTTGCACTTTGCCCCCCTGGTGTTACATCACCACCCAGATATAGGCTGTGCAGCAGGCACTTCAACCTCCTGAAACAGTGAGAAAAACACAGCCTTGCTATCTGGCCTCATGAATGAGTCAAGAATCAGGAATTTAAGAAGTTATGCAAGCAAGCATGAACTTTTAAGTAAATAAATACTTAGCAAAGGCCTCTCAGCACCACTGTGTGAGAACAGGTTTTCAACAGTTCAAATCCTGACGTTCTGGTCAAAATAGCATGACCACCTGTAGATGCCTCCTACCTCAGAAAGAAAATCCTTCTAAGAAATAAATCACTAGGAGGTCTAATAAAAAAGCTGAGAGTGTCACAACTGTGATTTCATTAGTGGCACACACCTCTTATGGCTCCAACCCTCTCATGACATCAGGAAATCTTTATTTAATGAAAACTTCATTTTTAGAATGATACAGGAAAGACCAAAGGCACTTGATCAGGGAGGGGGCAAGGACAACAGGGAGCAGATGGATTATGGCACTGCTAAAAAATATATATAATTGAACACTAAAAAAAAAAAAAAACCTAGGGAAAAAAACCTGTATTTCAGTCTCTATGCTCTCTAAAAAGAACGTTGAGAAAGCAAGCACAACCTCCTTGATCCAGATGACCACAGAACCTCCAGCAAACAAACCTAACAAGTTTGCCAGTTTACTCTGGAAATGGATAACGAAAATAATGTCATGCTGTTACAGCCACAAAAAAAAATTCCTTTCAGTCACCCATGGTATGCATGAACAGTCAGGACAGAGATACTTCCTCACTGTACATGCTCTGAGCAAATGGAAATGAGCTGCCTCTGGGAAGGCTTCTCCAGACTCCAGCTGAAAATGAGATTTGTGCATTCAGTGATGCAGACAAAGACCTAGAACAAGGCAACCACGGCAGCTGTGGAAGTGGCAAAGATGATTTTAGAGGTCCACACCACTTTTCTCTCCCTGTTCTCACAACCATACTACAAGGAAACTTGTAGCAAGACACATTAGGTCTCAGAACCAGAGTTCACTGCATCCTTCTAAAATTCCAGGGGGATTCTCACAAGTTCCCAAGTTCTCACAAGTTAGCTATGTACTAAAATGGTGCATAAACCAGGTGGATTTATTTAAGGGCTCTATTTGGGTGGATTTCAATTTGGGAATCAGAGGGGTTGGGTCAGTGGGCATTTCTCTAACTCTAAAGGAATTGCTGCTGGTTTCTCTCAGGCTTTTTGCATCTGGCAAGAGCCACAGGGGAGCACCCAAAGATGGGTCCCAGTGCATACCTTGACGTGGTAGTGGGCATCCAGCAGGATGTTTGCAGGCTTGAGGTCCAGGTGGAGCAGTGGGGGGGACATGCAGTGCAGGAAGTTCATCCCCACGGCCGTCTCGTGGATGATGCGGAAGCGCAGCTCCCAGGGCAGGGGCTCGGAGGCCAGGAGCTTTTCCAGGGACCCTGTTTCCATGTATTCCATGACCAAGCCCACGGGCTCCTTGCAGATGCCATAAACGGGAAGGATGTAGCGGAATTTTGCCATTTCCATCTTCCTGGCTTCTTCCAGTAGCTCCATGCGCTCCCTGGGTGGAAGAGAACGGGAGGTGAAGGATGGAGCAGCCGTTTCTCCTCAGGACAGACACGCACAAAGCATTTCTTATGAAACCAAACACCACATTTTGTGATCACCCCCTGACTGACCCACGCTGCCTCTCACCAGCCTGCACTCCAGGTGTATTCCCATATTTACTAATTCGGGATTTTATGCTTTCAATGGTAGGCAGCTCCCAGCTGCAGGACCACAGGTGAGGCCTACACTTCCACAGTGCAAATATCGCAAGGCCCATATCCCTGTTTTGGTGGTTATGCTGTGCTGTTCAGGAGGAGGATGATACACATAGAGCCCAGCTTTACCACTGCTGGAACTCCTTGTGCTGAAGTCATTAACTTTTTGTGAGTCATGAGGCTGTGTTAATCAGAAGAGAGGCCAGACAGCATCGCTGGTGCATCCTGAGTGCACACAGACCCAAACCTTGGGAGAGGAATCCTTAAACCCACCACTGAGGGGAGCAAACTGCCTGCTGTAACCAGGGAGACACAACAAAAGCCTCCCAAAATTTGACAGATTTGACAAGTCCAAAACTGCACTCGCTCAGCTCCAGCAGGAGAGAATTCCCAGCACACCATTTTCAGTGATGTAACAGGCCCGGGCCTGGCAGCTGTAATGAGCACCCCGGGTTGTTTACAGGACACTTCAGCCTGACCCTGCACAGGGTTAAGTGTTACTCAGTCCCAGCTGCAGCCTCCCAGGTCAAGACCCTTAATTGCTGTGCCTTTCTTCTGCACCTCACTCCCAGCCTTCTGCAACAGCCCACAAGGCCTTAAAATGGAAAGAGGAAACAAGGGTCCTCTCCCCAGGCTGGCTGTGCCCACACTTGCTGGTTTAAAGACCCCTCAATCTGTAAAAACTGCTTTGTTAGTGATCATGAACCCTGCCCAGAGCAGCTTTGGGCCATGGGCACTGACACATGACTATTGCTGCTGTAGATTCACAAAAGAGAGCACAGGGAGGTCAGACAGGTCGTATTTCCTGAGCAGACCCTCTCTTATTACACAACAGCTCCTGCAATGCACCCAAAGATGTGCACATTATCTAATGGACAACAGCTCCTGAAGTTATAGGACAAAGTTTGTGCTCTGTGCCACCAGCAAGTGATGCCAGTTACCACTGCGAGAACCTCTCAGCTCAATTAAACCATTTTAGTTTTAAAATTTCAAATCCAAGGCCAGATAGTAGCACTGCCCACTTCTAAAAACACCAAGCCCAGCCTGCACACAGACAAGTCTTTTCTTCTCATGTGTCCCCCAATGTCTGGATGACCTGGGAGAAGCTGAAATGCAGCCTTGTGAGGGACCCTCAGATTTTGGGAGCTGTCATTTGGTCCTCAGACTGGGCAGCAGGACACTTCCCAAGGCTGGAAATATGCTCTGCTGCCTGCTGCTCACCTGCTATGCCAGCCTGCAATAACATTTATGTATTAAATGGTAATGCAATAACATTACCTTCTGCAGGTAACATTTCCCACCACGGCACAGCCAGCAGCAGCAAACCTATTTCAGAGGCAAGATCAGGCTGAAAGATGGTCTAAAGAAGGACTTACACGCTGAGAGAGAAACAAAAAAAGATAAGGGAGATCTTTCCGATTAACCACGTTGGCTCCTGCTGCTCCCTACAGCAACTTTCTTGTGAAATAATTGCCTTTGCAGACAAGTACCCAGTTTGCTCTTTGGCACGCTGGAAGGGAGCGCCCATGAATAACACAACCAACTCCTTGCCCCCAAGCCACACGCATAGCCAGCATAATTCACCGGGCTGAACGCTGGAGTCAGGGATGTAAAATACCTGTCTGAGCCCTCCCAGGCAAAGCCAGAACCCAGCAACAGCCAAGGTCTGACAGGAACCACTAGACTCCTCGGGATGGGGTTCTCAGGCTAGCAACAGCCTCAGAGAGCATCGCCAAAAACACAGATTGGCTGCTGGAAATGGGGCGTTTTCTAAAAAAAAAAAAAAACACCCAACAGAATTTTCTCTTTTTTTTTTTTTTTTTTTTTTTTTAAAGCTCCCTTTCTGCTTGGACCAGATCCAGTTAATTGAGTGAATTAACAGAGTAACAGGCGATTGCCCTCTATCTAATTTGCCTGTTTAAATAAAGCCCCCATGCAACAATTACCACCCTTAGCACTTTCCCATACCCAGAGCATTCAAAACTGAATCAGCCAGAGGCCTGGGACGGCTCAGTCGGCTTTCAAACAGCTTTCAAAAGGGCCCCTGTCACCTTTTGAAAACAGAAAAGGAAAGAAGACAAAAGAAGCGAAGAGAGCCAAAGCGGTTATTAGCCAGCGCGCTTGCATTAATGGCATTAACACAAACAGCTCGTTAAGCCAAGATCTCCTCCACCAGGCACAGATCAAAGGTCTCTCCCTTCCCTTTCCCCTCGCAAGATGCCACCGGCGCTGGGCACAGACCGAGGTGTTCTCGCCCATCGCCCCAACACACGAGCGCTAAATGCTGCAACAAAGGCTGCTGCCTTCGGGGATGGAGCCTGCAAGTTCACATCCAGCAGATCAAAGGATGGGGAGCGGGGGGGTGTGTTGGGCTGCTCAGTTACTCCGGGGCTTAGGGGTTGTTCTGAGCTACCCCAAGTGAAGGAAAAGCAAAGCTCCTGGTGGGGTTTCTCAGTCGAGAGCCATAGGTCTAGCCCTCTGTTAATATTTAATATTATTTAATGCCCACGCGATTAAAGAGTCAGAATTGTCTTGTCTAGGTCAGAATTATCTTCTCGGCTCTGCTCCCCTCTCCCTCCGGTAGTATATCCTAACTTTATCGTAATAAGGGAAAAGAAAAAAAGGAAAAGGGGGGGAGGGGGGGGGAAAAAAAAAAATACTGAGTCTGTAATCGAGTGGGCAGTCAATGATATTAAATATT
>JANPWX010000252.1:214196-283741 GCA_024734555.1 Trochalopteron elliotii
GGGGGGGAAGGGAGAAAAGGAAGAAAGAAAAAAGGGGGGGAAGGGAGAAAAGGAAGAAAGAAAAAAGCTTACACACAGGACAGCTGAGGTCACGTAAATGATGGGCTGCATGCACTTTCTCCTGTAAATAGTACCAGAAGAGGGGCCCACACATCAAGAGCTCCAGCACTGGGTCCAGTGCCAAAGAGCATCTCTGTCAGAGAAGTCAGTAAGATCAGTCATTTTCAAAGCAACTAGAAACATTACATAGAGACCTCCAAAGATCTGTCTGCTTCCACTCCAAGCCAGACAGGGCTGCATTCCTTGGATTCTCCTGGAGAGACAAGGGCCTTGCTCTTGCCCACTGCCCCAGTCCCCAGGGCCCAGCCCTTGTCCCACAAACCCTGCCACAAGAACAGCAGGAATTACAGCTGTACCTGCATTTGCATGGATCCAATCTTTGTGCCCTAGAGATAACACTGCTGTAAAACTACAACCTTAGACTCACCAGGCAGTCCTTGCAGTTTTATATTCCCCCACCACCACCACCACATTTCCCTAATGGAGTCTGAGACAGAGCAGTTAAAAGTTGCTCCAGAGAAACTCCAAAAGTTGCTCCGGAGAAACTCAAAATGTTGCTCCGGAGAAACTCAACACTTGAGCCAATGGGGCCATTCGTGTGAGGCACCTCCAGACACAGAGCAGCCAGAGGAGATCCAGCCCTGCTCTGCAGTCAGGAATTTAAGTTACCCTTTCCTAAACTGCTGGTGCTGCAGATGGGGGTGCACCAAATTACACCACTCCCGAATGTCCTCTGGAATTTCTCATCTGCATCATGGCAGAGGTTTTACAGTGGCCTCTGCTCTGCATGGTACATATTTAAACATTTCCACACTGCTGACTCTCAGATAAAAATGTGAATATGAGAAGACAAGAAAAACCACTGCATGGTCAGGGTAGAGTATGTTGTGGTGGGGAAGGAGAAAGGAAGAAAAATCCCTTTTTTCAGGTTAACAGATGTCAGCCCTGCTAATAGATCTTTGCAGTGCAGTTCTGGTACAAGAGGATGACAGGACAGGCTCTGCCCTACTCTTTAAGGAGCATAAGGTGACTCTTAGGTTCTCCCTACACAGAAGAGACATTCATTCACTTTCACCACCTCAATAAATGGCAGCACCCACTAACAGCGAGGCATTTCTAAAACTTCCTCAATTTCAAAGTCCTGCTCCATTCCCAAATCCAGGATGTGCACAGGGAGATAAATACACATGTAGGGCTTTGCTGGTTTTTTTTTTTTTTTCCTTAATCAAGAATTTTTTTTCCACCTCCACACCCTGTAATCACCCCCACAGCCAACACCTCCAGCAAAGATCCCTCTCCAGGAAATGTTACACCTTACAGTCAGCACGTTTATGTTCAGCAGAAAAAAATCAACAAAGGATTCTCTCTCTCTCTCCGAGCTTGCCACTGATTTTCTCCAGACCACACTTCCATTCTGGCCCACACGGGGAAAGAGAAGAGACTTCACCCTCTCTCTCCACTGCAAGTCCTTGGGGAGTGGCTCCTCCACCTTTCTGGGTCACTTTTTTGTTCAGATTTACCCTGAACCTCCCCATACTGAGAGCATCCTGAGTCCCATGAGACCTCAGGAGAAGGGAAAGTGGGAGCAAATAAGGTGTTAGGAATGGAATTTGGCTGGATTGTCTGACAGGGCTCGGGCTCAAAGGTAGAAAACACTTCTGTCTACATTCAGTTTTTCTTCTGCTTGAGGCCACTTGGCTCTATGATGTGATAATTGCCGAGGGAATTACTCCAAATCTCCCACTGTCTGCAGAAACACAGTAAGAGGAGACTACACAGAGTATTACCACCACTAAGCCATTACAAACAGGGTTTTAATGTGGTACCAAACAAATACATCAGAAAAAGCCTCCGTGCTTTTCAGTTAATGTTTCTGATACCACTGGCAATTCTGCTAACTCTTCACAGGATTCCAAGAAACAGCTAGTCAAGTTAATCTCCCGGATTAACAATCTAATTACACAGGCTTGTTGCAACCTGTCAGCTAAAGAGGCTGTGGTTAATTTTGTCTGTGCCCCCCACCCCACCATTTGAATAGCACAAGTCTACTAGAAAAGTTTTGGGTAAAAAGTCTCAGTATAACCATCTCCTGAAAGAGGTTTGATAGGGCAACCCAAGAACCAAAGGAGAAACAAAATAAATAAAATAAAATAATCAGTTAACATTTATTTTGCAGAGGCAGCTCTTTCAAAGGCCAGAACACACCAATTTCCTATCAATGCTCTCCTCAAGCATCTGAAGCACAGATTCTACAGTAAAATCACTGTTTCAAGGAGTGGTGTATTAAAATCAATCAGAAGCTGCAGAAGCCCTATGGCCTCAAAGTTCCCAAATTCTCATGGCATTTTTTTGCTTACTGAGCTGCCTGTTTGTATGGTCTTCCTGTATTTGCACACCTCATAGCCACGGAGGGACAGATGGCTCTCTAGTGCACATATTAATACAGAGATCTGATAGCAAATCTCAAAATTAATTGTTCATATTACAATAGATGGCAGCATCCTTTGTCTCAGAGTGAAAATTCACTTTCAGAGTAAATTTCTAGATGTACACTACAAATGAAAAGTTCTAGCTTACTTTTAAGACATGTTTTAATCTTAACTTCAAAATTAACTTCAGCCACGGTACTGTTTTGATCAATAAGCATCAAACCTGAAATCTCCTTTTAGGTTTTAATACTAGGGGGCTTGCAGATTAGCACAATAAAATACACTCTACAATTTAAAGGTCTTTTCCATTTTATTCACAGACAGCACAGTTACCCTATGCACACAGTAAACTCTTCCTCTCCAAAGGACATTTAATTTCATTTACTACACTCTCTAAGTGACACTCTACTGCAAAGTCAGCAATTCAGATACTGGAAAAGATGTTCAACTACCCCGAAAATCCTGCAGAAGATGGGTTTACAAACGTCTTCAATCTTGGGCTAGTTTATCTCCCTCCTTGTGCAGGAAAGGCACCAACAGGAAACCTTTTGTGACTGAGCCAATCCACATCTCAAAAACCGAACTGCAGAATTGGCTTGTGAGCTGGTAGAGATCCCAAAGATCAAGTGGAGCTGGGAAAGCTCCAGGAACACGACTTGTGCATATTGAACCTCCCTTTGCACAGAGGCTGAGCTGCTGGAAGTCCCTACAACAAAGGGATGTTTCTAAAGGTGCATCTGACAGCTTTCCTCTCCTGGGAAAGGAGACCTGCACTCCATAACTCCAATCCCTGGAAGTGTTCAGGGTGTTGGATGGGGATTGGAGCAACCTGCTCTAGGGGAAGGTGTCCCTGCTCATGGCAGGGGGCTGGAAGGAGATGAGCTTTAAGGTCTTTTCCAACCCAAACCAATCTGTGATTCCACGATCACACACAGCGTGAGAACAGCACAGCCCACCGTCCCCACCGAGGACCACAGCGAGTGACAGAGGGCAGGGGAGTCCCACCGTGCGACACCTTTACCTGCCACACAACACACCTCCAAGGACTCACCCCGAGCTGACAGACACACGGAGGAGCGCTGTCCCTGCACTGGAGCCGGACACATTTCCCACTCCCTAAAGACACCAAACCCGCGGCTCCACCGCCCACACCCCAACTCCCCTCAGCTCGAGCCTGCTGCCACCACAGGAGCCACAATTCCTGCACCTGCGAGTTAAAGGCCTGTCTTCTTCCCAAGGCTCTGCTGTGATCCCGGCCACATCCCCGCTCCTCCTGCCCTTCCCATCCCGGAGCGCTCGGTGTGTCCCGGAGTGTCCGTGCAAGCCGGCACACGCACAGCCTGGGCAGGGCAGGAATGCTTCCCGCACGGCTCCCAGGGAACAGCCAACACATCTGGGATATTTCATGGATTCTACTGCTGCTGCTGGTTGTGAGACGGGCAGGGCTGCACACAAGGAGCGCTCGGTCGCCCGGCGCCTCCCCAGGGTGACCGAGGGCTCGGAGTGCCTCCGTGGGAAGAGTCCCTTGTCCCCCCATCATTGTCCCCCCATCATTGTCCCCCCATCATTGTCCCCCATATCCTTTATCCCCCCCTTACTTCTCATCCACATGGATGCTGGGCGAACACTTGATGGCGAGCCACGTCTTCCAGTGGAGGTGCCGCACTTTATACACCTGCCCGAACCCTCCCGAGCCGATTTTCTCCCAGCTGCTGAACTCGCTCTCCTCGAAGGTTTTCAGCAGCCCCATGGCCCAGGGGGAGCCGCCGTCCCTCGCCATGGCCGCAGCCGTGCCCGGACACCGCCCGGCCCCGCCGAGCGCAGCGCCGCCGCTGCCGCCCCTGCGCCCGCCCAGGTGAGTCAGGTGTGCCGGTGGGGACCGCCTGCCGTCACTTCCTGGGACGGGCCGTGGGTGGCTTGTGCTCGGCTCCCTCTTCTGTCCCGGGGCACAGGAGTGGGGCAGATCCCCGGCTTGCAGCTCTTCGGAGCTTCCCCGGCGGGAGCGATGGGGAGGGAGGGGAGGGAGCGCACGCTGCTGGAGCTGTGTGAGAAATGAGCTGTGTTAGATAAACTGTGACAAATAAGGTGTTAAATAAAGGAGAGGGAAGCGACAGCCATCTCATTCATGCCTGTTCTTCTTCCCCTGCCCAGGGGTCCTTGTCCGTCCGTCCCCTGACGTGTGCATCCCGGCCTGGTGTGCGGGACCCCGGCCAGCCTGGCCAGGCACGCTCCGGAGCAACACATTTTATGCTCTGAGAAGCTATTGCTGAGAACTCAGTCGTCTCTGGGTTTTAGTAGCCTGTGGGATTGGAAGCTGTGATGATCCCAGTGCTAGATCCCAGTGCCTGGATCTTTTTGTGGTTCTAATTGCAGGGAGCACAGGACCCCCAGAACTGTTTTGTTTGGAAAGAACCTCCAAGATCATCATGTCCAACCTCTCCAATCTCCACCTTGCCAACTAAACCATAGCACTAAGTGCCATATCCAGGTTCTTGAACACCTCCAGGGATGGGGACTCCAGCACCTCCCTGGGTAGACTTCCCAATGCCTGACCACCCTTCGAGTGAAGAAATTCTTCCTAATTCCAACCTAAACCTCCCCTGGTGCAGCTTGAGGCTGTGGCCTCTCATCCTGTCCCTGTTCCCTGGGAGCAGAGCCTGACCTTCCCTGGCAGTCCCCTCCTGTCAGGGAGTTGTAGAGTGAGAAGGTCCCCCCTGAGCCTCCTTTTCTGCAGACTAAACACCCTCAGCCACCCTTCCCTGGACTGACTCTCTAGATCCTTCACCATCTCCTTCACTCTTCCCTGGACACACCTCAATATCTCTCCTGAATTTAGGGGCCCAAAACTGGACACAGGATTCGAGGTGTGGCCTCAGCAGTGCCCAGCACAGAGGGACAATCTCAGCCCTGGTCCTGATGGTCACAACTATTCCTGATCCAGGTCAGGTGCCATTGGCCTTCTTGGCCACCTGGGCACCCCTGGGCTCGTGTCCAGCTGTGACTCAGACCAGTGGATACAGGGACTCAGCCTGTTCCTGAGATGCTGCAGCTGGAAGGAAGGAACCTGCACCCTTTGGTGTGTAACAGGATTGGAGAAGAGGCTGCTCCCACCTGCACCACAACCTTCACACCTATCACAGGTCTGAAGGTTAATAAAGCTCACCTTTGTTTGTTACACTGAGTATCAGACTCGAGGTGATTGTTCCAGGCAGCCAGTGTGTGTCATTTAATCTGGCAGGTTGGGCAACAGATAGAGGACAATGCGTTTTAAAGCCAGGATAATAGCAGTTCTTTGCAAAGCTCCATTTAAAAAAGACTCTACAGAGACATTTAATTACTTTCAAAAGACACAGGACATGAAGCCTGTTCTCAAGGCTTTATTCCACATGGACTTCTTCCTGCTTAATTTACTCTGGATTAAACTAAACAATGGCTTACTCTGAATGAGAACATCTTTGTATGAATAAATCAGGAATAAGAAATAGCTGTGTGTAGAGACAAGCTCATGGGTCACCTCTGTGACCCAACAATACACCTCTATCTGGTCTCCTTCTCCTGGAGATCATCCTGGCCTGTTCCTTGCTTTTATTTGGGATTCAGCTCTCAGTGGATCAGCCTGGAGAGTGAGCCATGCTCTCAAGGAGCTCTGCTTAAACTGAAGGGGTTTGGTGAACCAGGAACATTTCTGGAAGAGTGCACAACTTTGTTCACAGCAGATATTTTATTCCCCTAATGAAACATTGTCATTCAAACCTCTGTTTCGGTGGGAAGATGGTGGAAGTTAAGCAAGACAAAACCCAGCTTGCATTTAACCAAAAAATGAATTGTGCACCTTCTGCCTCCACTGTGATTTGAGAATTCATTCAACAAACACCAAGCAAGAAAGGAGTCAGAGCTCATGACAGAACATGAAAAGAGCTCCTCTCAGAGAATTTCAATTACTTACCTGCTTTCAAAAAGGCTAGACCTAAATAAAACTCACATTTAAGGTGCTTAGAGGACTGGCTTCCCAGGCTCTGAGCTTTTTGTTGATGAAGTGTAGGATGGCTGGAAAAGGACACCAGAAGAGCTTGTCTTCAAGAGGCAGAAAAAGAAGCCAGCAAGGGAATTCCAGAGCAGTTGGATCACGGAATAAAAATGAATGAATGAATTAATTAATTAATTAATTAATTAAAAATTGAAAATATCCTAACAGTTGTCCAGACTGACAAACAACAGTCAGTACTAGGTTTATTGAGAACAAATCTCATGCAACCAACCTAATTTATCTTTTTGTAATTTATCTTTTTGTAATTTATCTTTTTGTGGCAAGGTAACCAGTCTCATGTAATTCCTTCCCTCCTGTGTGTGTATGTTAGCAGGGGCACCACAGAGAAAGTATTTTCTTCTTCTGCTGCATTGTCTTGCAGTGTTTCCCAGTCCTTTCAGAGAACAGGATTCAATCCAGTGCTTCAGCTTGGTCTTTTTAGAATGAAATGCTTCTAAAGGGTGAACTAATGAGTGAACTCAAGCAGCCTGGTGCTTCAGCAGGTCAGAGGACACCTTTTTGTCCTGTGTGTTAGAGCTAAAATATTTTGCTTTTACCTTATGTGAACAGACAGCAGCTGGCAAACAGGTAATAGCTTTAAAATTGATATAAAACAGCACTAATTTGCAAAACTATTAAACAAAAATCCATCTATTTATCCACTCTGCAAATACTTAGCTGTGTTGGGTTTTTTTCCACACAGATGGTGCAATAGTGCAGCTGGGTTAAGCCAACCCCAAGCTGTGAAGGAGGCTGCCATCCCCTTCTTGTGCTCCTGTTCACAGGGCTGCGTTTGCACTCAAGTGGTTGAACAGTAACTGAATCAGCTCAGTGATTTCACTTTAAAAAAAAAACAACAAAAACTCCCTTGGTTAGTTTTCAGCCAGATCAGAAAGCTGGTCTGACTTACCAGGAGCTCCTTAATGTCAACAGCCAGGCAGGCGAGTGGGCTGGGAGGAAACTGCCTCCGCAAGGAGGTGATGAAAGGGGCACGGTCAGGGTGAGAGGATGCTGGAATTCCCTGCTGGTCCCTGAAAGAGGCACGGCTCAGGGTGAGAGGATGCTGGAATTCCCTTCTGATGTCACTTAAAGCACCCTCACAGGCCGTGCACAAGTGCAGTGTGGAGATGGGAATGAGCGCTGGGAAGACGGGGAATTCTGAAACCAACTTTTACTGAGGAATTTTTTTAAAAAGCAAGGTGCAAATAATCCTGCTGAAGTCAACTGATGCCTTAAGTTTTAACTTTCATGTTTTTCAGATTCTGTGCTGCCTACGGGTGTAGTTCTGAGCCTCATATTAAGTGTTAGTAAGCTTTCTTCAGAGTAGGGAGACAAAACAAATCCTTTTTTTCCTGCTGAAGACCAAGGACAACTTTCAGGCCCAAAAGCACAAGCAAGGGTGGACTGAAGGGAGGAACAAGAAAGATGGGACCTCAAAACCAAAAGCTGTAATTGGACAATTAAACCCCAATATGCAAATGGACCAAAACTTATGGAAGTGTGAGACCTCGTGAACGGTCCATTTTGTGACCATTCTAAATCCACCTTGGGTGTAGCCCTGGCCAGGCTCTTGTCCTGCCCAAGGTGTATCCTTAAAGGCCTTTTAATAAATATCTACTTTATTCTCCAGCTCTGTCCCGTCTCTGTTCCAGATCAGCCTTCCCAAGGGATCACAATGACACACTGGAGCTGGACTGCTCTGGGCACATGTATGAGTTTTTGTGAGTTCAGAGCTGGAGGTAATGGCAGCTCTGCCTGCTCAGTACCCCAGGAGTCAGTTCCTTTCTAAATTGATTTGAACGCACAAAAGTTAAGCCAGGAATTAAAAGGCAGTTTAAGGACCACACTTGGGCCTTCAGCAGAGTGGTTTTAGTGCCCCTAATAGCTGAATAAATGAGAACACAGGTTAATAAAAACCTTGTGGCTTCCTTGTAAAGATGAGAACTCCTCTTTGGAGGCAGAGAATTGAGGCACATCATCATTTGCTGGAAATCACATAAGCTCCTTGCTGTAGACAGTAACAGAACAAACTCTGTATTTGATGTGATCTAGTGAGAAAATTACTGGTTTGGGGCTTTAGGTAGGCTTTGCAGATTGCTTTTAACAGGTCTTATTTAATGGCATTATATGCTAAAAACCATATCAGGGCAATCACTCCTCTCCCAGACACCAAACTTTAAAGCCTGTTCAAAATAATAGCATTGCTGAGTGAACCAGCTTTGACATTCTTTTTTCCCAGAGACAAATACTGTGGTTTTCCTCTAGTGCTTTTTTAGAAACTACTGAACTATCTTTGCTAACATTCTTCCTCTGCAAGGATAATAAAAAAGCCCTGCATTCCTAATTGAGAAATATGAAACAACCCAAATTTTACATGCACCTTATCAGTTCTGTTAACGATGGAGAAATGTGAAATGTGAAAAAATAGTAATTTAACAAAACTCAAAAAGATTAATCACGTTTGCATTAGCAGCAAATGAGTAACTCAGTTGTTTGTGTGGTATTCAGGAGAAGAATGCCCAGTATTAAATTTTAATTCTTAAACCTCTGAGAAGAGAAAATGAGTTCTGTGTGATTTCCTCCAGCTCAGTCTTGCTCTGCTTCTTGGCAGATGGGCTCATTTTTGGGGTACGTTTTTTGGGGTACATCTTTGGGGTAGATTTTTCGGGTACATTTTTCAGGTACGTTTTTTAGGTACATTTTTGGGGTAGGTTTTTCGGGGTACATTTTTCGGGTACATTTTTGGGGTGCATCTTTGGGGGCTTGGGAGTACATTTTTGGTATGTTTTAGGGGTACATTTTTCTAGTGCATTTTTCGGGTACTTTTTCAGGTACATTTTTGAGATACTTTTTTGGGGCAGATTTTTTCAGGTACATTTTTCGGGTACAGTTTTTTGGCTATGTTTTTCAGGGTACGTTTTTAGGGTACGTTTTTGGGGTACATTTTCGGGTTCCATTTTTTGGATACCTTTTTCGGGTACATTTTTGGGGTACATTTTTTGGCGATGTTTTTCGGGGTACATTTTTCGGGGTACGTTTTTCCGGGTACATTTTTCAGGTACATTTTTTGGGTACATTTTCGGGGTACATTTTTGGGGTACATTTTTTGGCGATGTTTTTCGGGGTACATTTTTCAGGTACATTTTTTGGGTACATTTTCGGGATACATTTTTGGGGTACATTTTTTTGGGTACATTTTTCGGGGTACGTTTTTTGGGGTACATTTTTTTGGTATATTTTTCCGGGTACGTTTTTTTGGGGTACATTTTTTGGGGTACGGTTTTTGGGGTACATTTTTGGGGTACATTTTTTGGCGATGTTTTTCGAGTCCATTTTTTTCCCTGCCGCCGGCTGCGCTGCGGGGCATCACCCCCGCGGGCACGCTCAGGAGGGCTCTTTGGCAGCACGGCGAGCTCCTTCCTGTCTCCGCAGAGCCCAGGGCTGGAAATCAGGACCGAAATCCAGCGGGATGTCGTGCCAGAGCCGCGGCCAGACACGGCGCTGCCTTTCCGCGCCGAGCGGAGCCGAGCCGGCTCCTTTATCTGATGCTCCGGCTCCGCCAGAACCGGCCCCGCTGACTCACGGCCACCTCATCAAGGAGCCGTTTTTCAAGCTGGATCCCACAAA
Source organism: Trochalopteron elliotii (assembly GCA_024734555.1). Lineage (NCBI taxonomy): Eukaryota > Metazoa > Chordata > Aves > Passeriformes > Leiothrichidae > Trochalopteron > Trochalopteron elliotii. Next base: position 224,340 of record JANPWX010000252.1, read on the forward strand.
TCCCGGCAAAGGATGCCTTGTTCCTGGCGGAGCCGCTTCCTCCTGGCAGGCATTGGATGGATGAATTTTCGGACAAAAAGATTTGTGAGGCACAAACCCCGTGGGAGTTCGGAGCGTTCAGCATCCGCTGTTCCCTCCTCTGTGGGACAGCGCTCGGCGCTTGCTGCAGAGAAACCAACTTCAGGATCATTTCGAAAATCAGGCACAACCAAAATTCTGCTCTTCCAACCCAAATAGATTCGCAGGCAGTCGTTTCAGTACAAAACAAACAAAAAAAAATTGCTGTCAAAATCAGGAGGGGAGAAGAAAGGCGCGTCTTTTCATCAGAATGCTTTCAAATGGGTGTTTTATTTTGTACATTCACACCAGCCTCTTGGGGTGCTAATAATCTTAACAAAAGATTATTAAAATTTTAACAAAAGATTATTAAAATTTTAACATGAGGTTATTAAAAAATATTAACATGAAACTTGAAAAAAAAATGCTGAAAGCCCCCTGAAATTCATCATTGCTAACTGCTGATGTCTGCTAGAGACACGGGTGTTAGCAAAACCTCTATATACACACTAATATAAAACTGTAAATTTCAAAATAGATTACTGACAAAAAAAAAAAAAGGAAAAAAAGATTAACTTTTATCTTTGCAAACCACTTGAGTGAATGCAAACTCTGTAAATAATAATGAAATAAGCCAGGTACCTAAGCAATAATAGAATAATAGAACAGAATAATAGAATAGAATAATAGAATAAAACTATAGAGTGCCATTAAGCAGCATAATCAACAGCAAGTATTTTTAAAAAAATACTTTCAAAAATAGCTCTCCATCAATAAGTTATCATCCCATTCGGTCTGACCCCACAGCTGATTTTGCCTCACAAAATACATTTAATAGGCTCACACGAAGAGGTGGGAATTTTGGACTTGCAGGTCGTATTCTTCCTTACATTCAGCTCCACAGCACAAGCACAAATCAAATAACGCCGTGTTTTAATCTGCCATGTAAATTAACCTTGGTACCCGCAGTGCAGCCTGCACTGAAGGCAGCAGCCTCCCCATCAGGCACGGGGAGTAAAATGTGGGATATTGCATTAGAGGCGTCAAGTAAAGCTGTTGTAAAAACCTGGAAAAGGCTCCTGCGTGTGTTCCGGCTGACTAATACTTTCCATTGTAAAGGACTCTTTTCTTTGGGAAGGGTTAAACAGCTCCTGCGTTGTTTGTGGCAGGCCTTTGATATTTAGCAGGGGAAATCCCAGAGGCTATAGTGGTGCGGATCCATCGCCCAGAGAAACGTGACTCAGTCCTGCCTGCGCTGGGGAATATTAAAAATTCTGCCTCCCCTGATTCATGCCGATTAAAATCGGGCTGACACCCACGTGTGTCTGGCCTTCCCCCTCTGCACAGATGGCTCCAGTGCTCTGGAAACATCATTTTACACCCTGCCATACTTAATGAGGTTAAAACCTGATTAAACCTCATAAATTTAAATGATAAAATGATGTATACTGCGCTTGTGCTAATAGAATTTCACGATTCTAATGATTTTTATAGTTTTTATATTGATATAAAAGTTAAGGTTTACAGTTTTTGTATGTGGGATAAAAGATGTTTGCTGTCAGTTACAGTTTTTGTGTGGTTTATGTTTGTGTGTTTGTTTCTTTGCTTTTGGAGTTGTTAATGTGTTTTGTTGCTTGATAGGATTTTACGGTTTTTGTTGGAATTTACTTGCATTTTGTATTTGTAGAAACACAAGTAAGTTTTTTGTTTTAGGTTAATTGGGGTTTTTTTAAGTTAATAAAGAAAGTGTATTTTTAATTTGTCTTGATTTTGGATTTTTAATTAAAATTTAATATTTAAATTTATTGATTTTTATTTTAATTTTAAATTTATTAAATTTAAATTTAATATTTAATATTTTAAAAAGCAGGAGCGTTTGAGGCAGGAACAGCCATGGGAGGAGATTTTTACACCTGCCCCTTTTATTGTCACTATATTTGTGGCAGGGCTTAGAAATTCCTTTGCAATATTTCCATTGTAATGAGAAAGTCTCCCTCATAACTCCTGAAATATTTTTGAAGTCACTAAATAAAGCTAAGAAACCTGCCAAATTTTTTTATATTCTTTTATACAGCTTAGAAACCTGCCGATTTTTTTAAATATTCTTTTATACAGCTTAGAAACATGCCAAAATTTTTTATATTCCTTTATACAGCTCACAAGCTGTTAGCTAATTTCTAATAAATAAGATAGTGGGCTAATAAAAAATGGGATGTTTTATCTACCAACTCAAACTCATTGCCTCATGCATTGGCTCGACATTTTCCCCACTGTCTGTAGGTTTTTAATAAATAAATGAACATATATATGTCCAATATGAATGTACAGAACTTAAGTTTCCTCTTAGAAAGGATATAAATGAACTTATTGTATGTGCTTAATGTTGTGTTGATCTTGCATATATTCTCTAAGCACATCAGAATAATTTAACAAGAAGGCTGAGAAAACACAGTGTTATATACGAGATTTGACAAGGATAAAAGTGAAAGCTTTAAAACTTGAATAAAAAACCTCATCCTTTTTCATAGTAAAAATCCAATAAAATACTGTACTTCTAGAAATCTGTCTGAATTCCCAAGCCTAGTTCCATCCCATCTCTGCCAAAACTATTTTGACTTGGTCAAAACTTACCTATTTGTCACCATCTGGAGATCCTGCCCCAAACCTTGGCTGCATCCAAACTCCAGTGACTTTCATTGTCATCTTTATGTCTAAGGGGAAAAAAAATGGAAAATCATGAAAACACAAACTACAAACATAGCGTTTGCAGCAGAAAATAAGAATAGCATCTAATTAGATTGCCAGAACTGATAATGTGAGCAATTAAAAGATGAATTAGGTTGTTGTTTACTATGTGGCACTCAAATAAAAGACACCCTCTGTGATGGAACACCTGCAAGAGGGCTCCAATGAGTAGTTTTCTATCAAATATGCAGCATGTAAGAGAAAATAGGAGATCCATATTCATGATAATGTTTTATTTGTTGGATTTTCTTGTCCCAAAATGGAGGGAACAGCTTGATTATACTACAGAAGCTGTTCATATATTTCTGTACTCTCTTCTGTGGATACAACTTGCAGGGCTAAAAAATTTCTTCTAACAATGTCAGTGACAAGATTTTCATGGTTGTAAAATCTATAAAAGCAAAACATCCTTTTTATTTCCTTGGTTTAACCATCTTAAGTTTTGCTTCCATGATGGAAAACCTAATGCAAAGTAGTAAATAGTTTCACACTCAGAGTGTCTAAAATAGAGCCAGACTCTAGAAAACTTTAAATTAATTATCTGGATCTCTAAATCAGATTGTTTTAGAAAAAATGCTTTAGGATCTGAGCAAGAATCAGCTGGTAACATACCTGAAATGAGAATAACTGCTGAGTTTATGAGCTTTTTGAAGATATTGGGTCAATGAATAACTCCAGGAGAAGTGTTTTGACAGATGTGGAATTTATATTTCAGAATTACTCTTGGAAAGGAGGACTGTAAAAATCATGGAAGGCTTGAACATATATATGACAAAAATTAATCCCCTGTTGAAAAGGAGAAAACCACACTAAGTAGCTGAGGAAGTTTTGAAGTAGCTTCCTAAAATATTTCAAGTTCTAACAACTTGTCTGATTAAGGAACCCCAGTGAACATGGAAATTGTCTGCACTGGTCATTGCTACTGCAGATCTCCAAGAGCAGAGTGACAGCAGATCCCACTGAAATATATTAATTTTACAGCAGAAGAGTGATCACAGCTCAGGAAACTGAAGAAAGAGGCAGCAAGCATGCATAAATTATAGCAGCCCAAACTGAATTTTTATGTGTGACCACACTCACATGATTAAAAGTTTCCCTATTTTCAGGTAACATAGTAGTTCTAAGTATGGAGTACCAGTCCAGAAAGGTGATGGTGGATTTTAATCCCTGAAATACTTTGCTGTTGAGATCAGAATTGGCATGGAGGGGGGTTTCCTTATAAAAAAAAAGGTGGGAGGAGGTTGGCCAGAGTTCAAGACTCTGAGAATGCAACTGCATGTACCTGCAGCAAGCACTCAAAAGGAAGAATCAGGTATTTGCATAACACTTGCAAGAGTCCTAGAAATGTGTGCAAATAAATGCTGGATTTGATGCAAAAAGAAAATATTTCATTAATTCACACGAAACCAGATGCACACAAATTTGAAACTTTAGCCTCATTTAGAGAAATGTGTTTTATCCTGTTATTTATTGCACTCACCACATGCACTCTCTTGCAGTGCTGTCTTCAAGTTGGTGAAGTCCATGAAATGAAACCACATCCTCCAACATCACAGCTGTAGGGACCTGAATCACTGTGTGTTCCAACATGTTTGTGTGGATCAGAGGCCCTCTGAAAACTGAAAACAAAGGTAAAACAAATAACAGATATAATAGTACAGAGGAACAGCCTTGTGGTTAATGTTTAGGACTGGGAGGTAGAAAATTTTGGCTCTGACAGTGACAAGTGAAAACAGAATATGTGTAAATTGTTTCTCTGCCTCAGTGTTTCCATCTGTGGAAAGGGGATAGTACAGGAGTCTCTTTGATGTGCTCTTAATTGCTTTTTCCATTCCTTCTTTCTTCCCACACATCCACACCATGCCCAAATCCAGGTTATTTTTCCACAATTATCACCTTTTCTTTATGTTCACGTAGAGAAAATTCTTGTCCATTACCAATCTTCCTCTTTGGTTTAGAAATTCCAGTTATTTCCTTCTATCCACACACAATGTGAACTTGAAAGTACTTAAATATTGATGCATTTTACCCCATTTTCAGCATCCAAAGCCCAGACCTCTCATCTTCTCAGGAAAGATTAAAATAATTTGCCAGTGCTTCTGTGTGCAGCTTGATTTGTCACATCACCGTGCCACGAGCCTCAGATTTTCTACCCTGCTGTCACAGAGGTGACAATGGAATTCTGGTGCCAAAACTGGATGTGTGAGGAGGCACCTGTGTTCACTATCCCACAAAGGCTACAGGTAACACAGTTAACTGGAAAAGATAATAGAGAGAAAAACATACTTCTGTTCTTCATCACAGTGTCACCAGGACTTTGTCTTCTACATGACCAAGAGAAAAAGGAAAAAAAAAAAGGTCAGTTAAAAATTAGCATGTTAAAATACACTTTATTATAAAATAAAATATACAGCGAAAGAATGAGACCAAAATGAAATGCAGATTCAATAAAGAGGGCAGTGAAATAATGGTCGATTTACAGCGTTTCAGGTTCTTCCAAAAAAATAGGTGGTAAGATCATGTTCCACCCTCTAGGCCCTCACAAAAAGGAGGATTATTGTTTTGCCCTTGGCACTTTTGGAGGGTTTTTAAAAGGTGGATGTTGTCTGGAGGCCTTCTGAGGGACAAGCACTGTCAAATCTGCTTTGGGTGTTTGAGGAATTACCGCTCTCACAAGGGCAGCAGGAAGAGCACCCATTCCACAGTGGGATTTATTTATTTCCTCGAGGCACAGCTGTGCTCAGGGCTTGCTCAGCTGCAGGCTGAGATTTGGGATTGCTCTGGCTCTGGATTTGGGACAACCTCTGGCAGATGGGCAGGCAGGGCTGGAACGACCTACCCTGAACAAACTCTGCTTTGTGCGTGTGAATCTGCAGCGCCGTGGGGAGAGGCTCTGTGAAGAATGCTTCAATTTGGACAAAAGCTGGGCTTTACAGGAATTTGAAACCATCCATGATTTTCTAATCAGCCCACTGCCTTACGGATGTCCAGAGAAAAACAGTCATGCTGTCTCAAAAAAAAAAAGTAAATAAATATAATGCATTGCAATATTCCGGCATCACTCCCTGCACAGGTATTTTTCCTCATATTTTGTCTCAGACCAGGAATTTTGTTTTGCTTTTCTTCCTAACATAAATAGCTTCATGTGGGAAAACCTGTCTGGAATAACTTAATCTGCAAAACTGTGTCAGTGAATTTAACAGGCCCTTGGAATGGGTGTATGCAAGTTTACTTAGTTGTCTGTCATGTAAATATGTCCACGTAGGGAGAGATTTCAGAATATCTACAGCATTTGCATTCACATCATGGCTTATTCCAGAATAATTTCTTATAGGTAAGCAAGCCCTTTAAAAGAGAATTTCAATATTTATCAGCAAGCTGTTATGCAATACAGTGGGGATAGGAATATGGGGATGTCATGTCTGCACTCTGCACCAACATGCAGACGTGTGTGCTGCCAGAATTGCTAAAGAAAGCTGAATCATGACCCAGGGACGTAACTGGCTTCAATATCTGAATGGATTTAGGTTATGCCTGAGCAGCTGGGACCCTGGGATGGCTCCCAGCTCCCTCAGCCAAGTTCACTCAATGAGATATGACACAGGTTCACATCAGCCTTGTTCCTACTCCAGTCACCTTGAGGTTTTCCCTGCCTGTGCAAGCAGGACACAAGGCAGAATTATCAGGGCACAAGGACAGCCAGGCACACTATACAATTCACAAAGTTTTAATCACAGCCAGAGGACCCAGAAGCAAATAGTTCAGTTAGCCACGTGCATTATTTAATATATCAGATATATCTTAATGTGTTATGCTTTAATTAAAACAAACAAACAAAAACAAAAACAAAAAAAACCCCCAGCATATTTAAACAGCTTCATTAGTTAATAAAGCAAAAATAAAAATCTCAATTTGGATTTATTTCCAGCCTCTTTCCAAAAGCACCTTGAGTGTAATTTAATGAAATGCAGAGTGTCTAAGCATCAGTGTGTCGGAGTTGCAGCCAGTGAAAAATCGCGTTTCCTTAAGAATGCGACTTGAAAGCAGAATCTACCCGGGCTGAGCAAGTCTGCACAAAGCCATTTGTGTGTTTGTACAACCTGGACGTTCCCAGGTCTGGCTGCATGGCTGGAATATTGCCGTTCCCAAGGCAGAGACCCGCCCTCCTCTCTGCATTTCCTGCGTGTCCCACAGCAATATCCCAGCTTTCCTCCCCTCAGATGAGCCGGGATTCTTTCCCAGCAAGTCATCGCTGACTTGTGGGAATCTCTGGGGACCCGAGGGAGGCTGTGGTTAGGTCAGGGAAGGACTGGGCTGTCTCAGAGAGGCTGGTGATGTGCTGCCAGGTGAGCAGGAACTCCAGCTGGAACACACCTCGGGCTTTCACCCAGCCCTGGGTCGTAAAGCAAATAAGCAGAGGTGCAAGAGGAGGATAAACATCTGCAAAAGAGAGAAGCCCCTTGAACTTTTTGGTTTGGAGGCACAAAGAGTGGAATTTCCATGCCTCAGAGGCACAGGCAGCTCTTACTTTTCCAGCATTTGTAACACAGTTTACCTAGGTTCATATATCAATTTTCTGGTTCATGTATCAATTTTCTTAGCTGATATAACAATGCTGTGTTGTTTATCTGACCTGTGGTTTATCTAACCTTGGGAAAAGTATGTTTTATTTTAAGGAGCTCTAACTTGCCATGTTTCCTCATGTGATCTCCTAGCAGCCTTTCATTGGCTGAATGTTTCCAACTGTTCTGTCAAGCAAATATTTTGTCTGAATTTAAACCGGAACATTTTAGTGGCAATACAAATAACTTCTGAAAGATTTATTAATTAATAGCTTATCATTAATCAAGCTGCCAGTTTTGTTAATGCAGTCATATAGCATTGAGACAGTTTCAATATTCCTTTTCACTACAAATTTATTTTAGGCTAAATGAAGAGGATTGTTTATTAGTCAGTAAATATCCTAAACAGAATAATAATCTGTTCAAAAAAACCAACAGTTTCAAATTTGAGATCTTCTGTCAATGCACCCACTTTCCATCACCAAAGCATCCACAAATCCTAAAAATATTCCAAGCACTTAAAACCAGAACAAAAACACCACCTGTCCCTCCCACTTTAGCTTGCAGGAAAGCACACCATGTAATACACTGTTGGCTGAGGTAGGAAGTGTTCTGGTGAAGAAAATACTCACCAAACATACAAAAGCAAGAGAATTTCTGTGTTTCATGAACACAACAACCTTCCTGGAGCAAACCCTGCTCTCATGCAATTGACTTCTATTCAAGTGGAAATATTTATTAAATTACACATTCACATTAAATGAAAGTCTTAAAAATATAAACAGAAATGAAAGCATAACCCCTTGCTGTTTTCTGAAACTTGATTCTGTGCATGATAAAAAAATCTTGGTGGTGTTGACCATCCCTCCATAAGCAGGACATGCTACAACCTTTTGTTTTGTGGGGGTTCTTGAGTGCTTCCACCTACACCTACAGCTGACCCTACATCTTCCTTTAAATACACAAAAACAATCTAAACCAACCAAAAAAAACCCACCCAACCAAAAAAAACCACCCAAAACAAAACAACAATCCCCCCAAAAAACCAACAACAACAACAATAAAAAACAGAAAAAAAAAAAAAAAAAAAGAAAAAGCTGCACAGGAGCACTGTGCTTTTTTATACAGAAGCAGAAGGAGCAATCACATACTTAAGTCTGACTGCTCTATTTTTAGAAATACACAAACTACTTTAAGAAACGAAAATCATTTTAGCAATGCTGCAAACACCCCAGGATATTTAACCCTGCAAATGTCCATGGCACAGGGTTGTGTCCAGACACTTCTGGAGTATCTCCAATCTTCACAGTCTCTGGAGCACCAGGCTGACGGGGCAGTGAATAAATGGCAGATGTACATCTCCAGAACTCCACTTACTCACTATTTTTTTTTTAATCTTTGCACTTTCTGTCTTGATATTTAAACTCACATAGTGGTTAACCACAAGCAATCAGCAAGCCACCAAATAATCTTTGCATTTAAAAAGCTCTATCCTCAGATCTCGTGAGCTCAGGAGCTCTCTGATACTGTGGATTCTCTGATACACAATGCAAGTTTTAACAGCAGAAGTAGAAAGCTCTGACTGTTGACATGTGACAAGGGGAAAACCCCAAGTGGTTTTGTGCTTGGGTGTAAATAGAGCTTAAAAACTACTTTCAGAAGAAAAGTTTAGACATATGTAAAGGAATAACCTATCACCTCCTGCAAGGAGCAGCCACAAGTGTCTCTCACCTACCTAACAAAGGTGACAGCCATGCAGAAATCTCCCTTTTTAGAAAGATGAAATCACAGCCTGCACCCAACCAAAGACTTCAGAACCAAGAGGACTAAATACAAACTCAAGAACAGGAGGCAGGGAAAGAAAATGTTCTTGATGATAAGAATAATCGGGCGAATCAAACTAAATGACACTTTGGATATCTTTAGGTCTCTCAGAAATGAATGCATAAAACTCTTTTACCAAAAAGGACTTGCTGAACTCATGTAACCAAGTAGGTGCACAGTGAGTCCATTTCTGCTCTTCATCAGGATGTTCTCTCAGGAAGAACAAGAATATAAAACCTTGATCACAGCCCACATCCCCTCCAGTGCATGGAATACAGGCAATTTCCTGGCACAGAGTTCTGAGCTACAGATTCATGTACTTAGTAAAGGCTTAGAACCCTAAAAATCTTTGTGAAAAGACAGAAAATCCTGAAACCTCGCCTTGCCTGCAATAGATCTTGCACCTCTCTTGTAACTGATGCTTATTACTTCTCATCTTTTCTAGCACAGACATGGAGAACAAATGGTTTCACTGTTCCTAAACATCTTTGAAGACACGCCATATTCCTTTTCTTCCACATCTGACTTTTCCCCATATTTAGGTTATACAGCCAGAGGAATCTCTTCTTCTGTCCTAATGGGCTTTATTTTCTAAAGTTATGATCCCAATGATGTGTGGATTTTGTTCCTCTTAAGAACTAGAAATTTTACACTCTCAGGTCACTGGAGTGAGCTGAGTTCTTCAGGTAAAAAATAATAATGCATCTGTTAGCTAATCTGCAGAGGGAAAATGAACACACTTATGTTGCCTTGTGTCCATTTATGGGATTTTGTCCTTAACAGCTACCCCAAAAAGCAACTTCAGCCCTTAAATTGAAGAGACATATAATCTTGAGGCTTCACCAAGAGGATTCCAATCAAATGTGGACTCTATTTTACAAAACAAAGCCAAACTGATTGCTTTAAAGCAAGCACAGAACGATCTGTTCCAGGAGCAGAGTCTCACAAATTGCCTTATTATCCTTCAGCTTTTCATCTGCAGAGGTTCTGCTCCCCAGGTCTGAGGCTGAATGGCATGCACAGCAAATGCTGCCCATAGTTTAGCCCTTACTCAAACAATCCAGGCATCTCCTATGAAAGGCTGTCAATGGAATGTGGCTCCAATACAGCCACGGGCAGGACATCACCTTTGAAGCCATGACAATAATTTTAAGTACAAGAGGTAGCTTGCAATATAGAGAATGCATTAAAAATGCTTTTTCTTACCACAGAGTTGAGAAAAAAAAAAACTGGGGCAGCAGTGGGTGTGTTTCCCTTGATTTGGAAGGATCAGGTGGACAGAAGGAAGAGTAAGCTCACCAGGAAATATTATTATGAGGGAGACAATCCTGATCCTGGCTGGGTGAAATAAGTCAAAAATCTGCTTGAATGATTCATGCATTGTCACCCATGAGCAGAATCATGGGGAAACCCAACTCTGTTCAACTCCCAGTTACTCCGAGCTGAGAACTGCCCATGGATGATAGGAACTATCCTACTTAAATATCATGGTGCCCATAAAACAGAAATGGTTTTGCAGCTGTTTTAGATAGGTGAAAAAATATCTGAAGATCCCTCACAAGTTCTGATGCACTTAGAGCACTAAGTGAATTTTATAAGAGACATTTATATGTGAAATACCTTTTGAGATAGTATGTTCTAATTTTTTTATGAACTACCTTTCAAGTGACAATAAACTTTTTTTTTTTTTTTTATTTGAACAGTTTCTTCCTCCTTATCAGAGGCACAAAGAACAACATGTTCATAAAACCACACTGGGTTAGTGAAGGTAACATAAACCAAAATAGAAGCATGGAGAAGACAAGATGGTTTTGGCAGAAAATCAACTGACAGGAACATAGAATTAAGTGTTTTTAAAAACCGAAGAGACACCAGTAAATATTGCAGTAACATTTAATTAACTCACTCCAACACAGAGACAATTACATCAACTACAAAAATGCAGAAAATTTTGCAGTATCCACAACACAAACCAGGTCCTGAATTCTCACCTACCATCTCCTAATTGAAAAGTCTGTCCAGACTAATTGAGTGAATGCTCCTCATTCTTCTGAGCAGGGATGTGTCTGTTCATGCATTTCTCTTGGTTTATTTCTCTGTGTATTTTAACCTTGTCCCCTCCCTTCACTTCTCCCTGCTCCTACTCAAGGTTTATGAGGGCAGTTCAGGCAATTCCAACAGAAATGGGAAAGCTGCACAGGGATTAAACTGAATTAGGTGTCAGGATGCAGCATAAGACAGGATTTACGTGACGAGGGGGGACTAAACCTTAATTAGCCCCTGCCTGAAGAACCCCACACCTGAGAGTGAAAGTGGGCTGCAAATTGCATTTTCTGCAGTGTGAAACAGGGTGCTGCTGGAACCCTGGGCACTGAGAATTTTAGGCTTTTTGTGCTGACAGGCACTGACCCTCCAGAAAACACTGGATTTGACCTGAGGCCGTGGAAGAGACTTCCAAAATTGAGTGATAGCACTGGGATTGTGGGTGTGGAGTTTGAATAGAAGTGTGTAATATCACAGGGTGGGAGACTTAGAGTTTAAGGGTTTAGAATATAGTAATATATACATATAGCAAGATGGAGGATTTAGGGTGTAGGGTAAGTCCTTATTTTTCACCTTCTTCTTCGTGGGTCTGGGTGGTATTTTGTAATTGGGTAGAAAAATCCGCATTGCGGGTCACGGGTTGTTGGTTATTGGGTTAAAAGTAAAAATAATTTAGATATCTTTCCTTAATTGGATAGTTTGTTCTTAAAAGGCCTTATAGAGAGATAGAGATCTGCACTTTTCACTTTGTTAGCTAGAACTCATGCTTTGTGAGACCGTAACAGAAATAAGAATTAATAAACATCTGAGTCCAAACACAAAATACCATCTCGAGCATTTAATCCTGACTCTAACAGAAAAGAAGATAAAAGAGCAACAGTTTGCCATTCAGCAGCAAGCTGCCAGCAGTCCAAATTCAAAGTGCTCCTCTCACTTCCCAGCAGTTTCACCCTCAGCCTCTCTGCTGTGCTGGGACAGCTTTGTAAGGCTACAAACTGAATTTGAGGCAAGGAACTGCTTTCAACCAAACCAAACACCAGGGACAGGAAATGGGAAATGGGTGAAAACTCCTTAGGATGATAACAGCTGATTAAAATGTAAATATCATTCAGGTAGTTTAAAGAAAAATACATACATTTAAAAATGCTATTTTATTTAGGATTGCCTGGTTTTAGTCATTCTGATCTTAGCAGAGTGGATTAAACTAGGCTGCTGAGCATTCTGTGTGCAGAACAGAGCATTCCCACAAGGAGTTAATGCAGGCAAACTGCTGCCTTTTAAATTCACACTCCAGTTTATTTCACAACAGCTCCCTGAGGCAGACAAGCCCTTATTTCCTCGGAAGGGCTTGAAACAGGATCTGAGAAATCCAAGGTCCTGTGTCTATGGAAACATAAAGGCACATAAAGGTGAGTAAACTAAAATATTGAGTTAGGCAGATGGAAAACTGCTTCACCTCTTAATCAGAGCAACCACACGGGGCTTAAACTCTCATTTTAATTCGTTGGCACCAAAACTCTGAGAGTTGCAACAAAACTTTCTTAAATATTCTTTATATGTGAACAGGAGAGGAGTGAAGTTTTCGGGGGGCTGCTGCCTGAGTCAGGAGATTCACCTGTGGGGAAACTGGACCTGACACAGTGAGAGGTACCACAGGTGTTGGGGGAAGCTGCACGGGGTGATTTTTCAAAGAGAATTATATTCATTACTGTGGTGTGGGTTTTTATCTCCTTTTCTGTTAGAGCTGGGATTGAATGCTTGAGAGGCACTGTTCATGTTCGGACTCAGATGTTTATTAATTCTTATCCATGTTACAGTCTCACAAGTTGTGAGTTCTAGCTAGCAAAGTGAAAAATGGCTCCCTCTCTATCTCTTTCCAAGGTCTTTTAAGCACAAATTGTCCAATTATGAAAGGACTCCTAAATTAATCTTATTTTTACCCAATAACCAACCACCCATGGCCTGAAATGCAGAATTTTCTACCCAATTACAAAATACCACCCAAACCCATGAAGAAGAAGGTGAAAAGTAAGGACTCAGCCTACACCCTAAAACCTCCATCTTGCTATATGTATATATTACTATATTCTAAACCCTTAAACTCTAAGTTTTCCACCCTGTGATATTCCATACTTCTATTCAAACTCCACACCCACAATCCCAGTGCTATCACTCAATTTTGGAAGCCTTCTCCATGGCCTCAGGTCAAATGCAGTGTTTTCTTGATGGTCAGTGTCTCTCAGCACAGAAAGTCTGAAATTCTCAGTGCCCAGGGCTCCAACATCATGGGAACATATTTTCAGGCAGGTGGGAAGGGTGAGCAGTTTTCCCTGCCCTGGAAGTTCTCCTCGTCCACACTGTGCCCTACCCCACCTCCTGGGGCTGGTGGAGCCTGCCTACTAAGTTGGGATTCTTCTAATTAATAAAATTCACTACATAGTTGGAACTTGAAAAAACATGTATAAAAAAGGTTTAGCAGACTGCTGTGGACTCAGGGATTCCATCAGCCCAAACTGCCCACGTACAAATACAAAGAAGTGGAATATTAGATCAGTTAGCTGGGGTTTAAGCATGTTTTTCAAGCAAAGATTGTGCTTAGTGACAGAGGGAGCAAAGCAGAATTCTGAGGGCTTTGAAGTTTTTCTGAACCTTCTTCATTTTTAAAATAAACAGACCAACCATGGCAGTATGTGAGTAAAGACTGATTGATGTGCATTAAAGGGCATCAGTATCAAAAATAACTACTGCAAGAAATATGACTCCTGTAAGATATCAGACATAACAGCAATAAGGTTTGTTTGCAACATTATTTTGCAAACTATGCAGACAATCCAACAGTTATCATAAATAATGAGCTATATTATATGCCTAGGCTTATATCTTTAAAAAGATGACAGTGGGATTCTGCATGTGCAATCCACTTGTAAATTAAAAAAAATATTTAGAGGTTCTCACATATTGATTTAACAACAAACTACACCTCTTTATAAACATTTTTTTTATGTCATTCCTTATTCCATTGAAGGAAAAATTAATGAAAAGAGAGGTATCAGAGCAGTATGTGAATAGAGATATTCTAAATTTAGGGTCAATGGGGTATTTTTAAACATCCTTTCTGAAGTCTTAAGAGGAAACTGGAAATGATTACAGACCCAGTAAGGCAAAGTTTAGTAAAGCAAAGCATGGACTGTAGATACCATCAGAAAAAAAAATGTGACTTTTCATCACTGCAGTGTATTTACTCCAATAAATACTGATGACAAATACTCCAATATCACACTGATTCTAATTCTAATATGACACACATGAGAAATAAAATATCTTTATTTATAAAGCACCACCCTTTGGTCTGACACTGCCTTGCATGGAAATATTTTCATCCGTGTAAGTGTTTGTTCTTAACCTCAAAAAGACAGCTTATGTTATAAATATTATCACAAAATTTGATATGAGAACAATCACAGATAATAGAGAACGGGATTTAAGGATGATAAGCTATGGATCCTTACATCTCTTTATGTCTTCTTGTGCAAAAATGATCAAAGGCTTCTGAAAAACAAATTTTTCGTCTTGATTAGTAGTTCACTATTTCAAAACCAGCATCGGATTTGTCCATATCAGGTTTGCAAAATTGTTTAGTTTCACTGTTTTTCCTTAAATCAATTCAGTTGTTTCTTCTTCGCCATTATTTTTTCAGTTATATCACTTAAATGAAAGAGCAAAACTCGTAAATCATGAAAAAATTCTTGTAGACCAGCTGAACAATTTTCCTGCATTATTTTTTTTCTCCAAGAACTATCTTGCTCAAGAGTTACACCAAGGGAGGTGGTAAGGAAATGTCATCACACTGATGGGGGCAAAGCTAATGCTCACTGGCCACAAATAAGAGCTGAGGTTCTGAGCAGAGGAGGGACAGAAGGTGCTACCCCAAAATATCATATCAGATCAGGAGTGAACACCCTCAAGATGCAGAAAAAAAAAATCATATAGGCATCAGTATTCATGTTAACATTCCTAATAAAAATGGAGCAACTGCTCTTGTCTTGGTTTTACTTGGTACAGAAATAGCACAGAATAGATGAATTATTTTATTTAACATTAAAGAGTGGTCAAGGCACAAAGCATTTTTAGTTGAAACTAATCTTGGCAATGTTGGAACATCAAACTTCCATGAACAGCTTGGTGCAAATGTCTGATTTCTCTTTGAGCAAAGAAAAAATCCCAAACATTTCCCAACTAACCAAGAAAACATCAGATTTTGTTGCCCCTTTTTCAGACCAACAACAAACACTCCAGATCTGGCTACAACCTACAAGTTTATCATTGAACTGGGTGCATTAAAGTTTTTCACATATGCACTTGAAGCACAGGAGAAGTTGCATCTTTGTCAAAAAAGATCATTTTAGTTTCGAGAAAGAAAACTTGACTCCAAGGTCACAAATGTTATGCAGATATCACAGAGTGGGTCAGGGATCACAGTGGGGTCAGCTGGTGGGCTCCAGCAGGGCCATCCCAGAGCACAGTGCACAGAATTGTGTCCAGACAGATCTGGAATATCCCCAGGGAGGAGACTCCACACCCTCTCTGGGTGATCTCTTCCAGTGGTTTTCATTTTTGTCCTTGCTCCTGTGATAATCTCGTGGTACAGAGACAGTGGCACACATTGTTCAGGGGTAGGACTGAGTAAAAACTCCCCACTGTGAGCCAAACCCAAAGAATGCTGCAGTTGGGAAAGGAAAAGAAAATGCCAATATCAAGAATTTCACATCACAGTTCTGCCAACAAACTCCTAAGTGTAGTAACTTCATACTCTGTGAGTAGCCTTAGCAGAGAAGCTGCTAATTGCCATCCACTGATAATGCACCAAATAAAACTTGCAGATCTCAGTGGCAAACAGATCTCCCACTGTCCCACAGATGCAGCAATACCTGAGTGCTCTGCACCTTAAAGCACAACTTTCTGCACAAAGGCACTTGATAGACGCAGTAGGAAAATGTTGTAAAAATCAGTATTTTCTTAAGTATATACCGTGACACTCTTCGGCTTAGGTCACAGAGACATTGTTAGTCCAATTCTACTTTTTTCACCTTTAATTAAAACTCATTCACCTTTAATTAAAATGTCTACACCTGTAATTACACTTGATTACAGTGTTAAGAATAAAGAGCAGGATACACAAGAGCCAAACCAGCTATATTAAAAAGTCTGGTGTATTATTGCTGTTACATCCACAGAGTCTGCCTGTAATTTTCTGCAGAATCAGATTTTTTTTTTGTTGTTTTCTTTTTGAGTACATTTAATACTATTTAAAAAACCGTAAAATACAAGAGCCATCATGATAACACCAGTGTATTAAGGGAAAGACCATAGAAACAATAAAACTTTCCCTTTTTCTCTAAAGATTCATACAAATCCTGATTTAAACTTAAGATTCTTATCCCTGAAAGGGCAGAAAACTCTGCCATTAAAAACAATTTGTTAAAATCTGCACCTGCTGAGGCCCTGATCTTAGACAAGAAAACCTCAGCAGAATTTCTCATGACATCACCTCTCCACTCTCTTTCCATAGTAGTAATTGTCAATACAAAAAACCCAAAAAACAAAAAAACCCAAAACAACAAAAAAGCAACAACAACCAAAAAATCCCAAAACCAAAACAAAAAACCCAAACCAAACAAAAAAACCCAAAAAAACACACACACACACAAAAAAAACCCCACAAAAACAAACAAACAAAAAAAACCACCAAAAAATCCAGGATAACCAGGAATGAAGGAAAAAAAAAAACAACCCAGGTATAAGGCCTTGTTGAAGGGCTTCATGCAGGTGGGGCTTTTCAAAGCTCAGGTGCAGGTAAACTGAAGTCAGTGTTATTTTCCAGGCAGACTGAAGTCAGTATTACCTTCTAGTCTTGGAATATTCTCCCAGAGAATGTGTGTGAAAGGTGAGGTAGGAATGACCTGCTCTTCCCAAGCTGTAGCTGCTCCTTCAAGTGTTCTCTGGTATGATGGCAAAATTCCCCCTACAAAGCAGAATTCTTTCCATTCACACATGGCAGCATCAGTCCAATGTTCTTAAATTTGCTTCCTGGGGGCATTGCCTAAAAGTTGTAGTTATATGACATTTCTGTGAGTTTCTTTTGTAAAAATAGCAGACATTTTTTGGTTTGGTTTTTTATTTGGGGAGGGGGGTTGTTGTTTTTTAATTACTGGATATCTTATTTTAAGTATCTAAGACCACATTTTGCAAACATTTCCACTTTGCCAGAAGCCACAAGTTGTAACATTTTCATTACAACCACATAGCCAGAGTCCTATGATCACCTCATCCCAAAAATCTGCTGAGGGTGCCTTTCTTATAATTTAATTCTTATTTTATTACCTTCTCTTTAATTTCTTATAATTTAACTCCATGGCAGGGCTGTAAAACCTCTTTCTAGACAGAAAGCCAAACCAGGAGTGCAATTCCAGTCACTGACACCAGAGTGGGATCCCACTGAACAGGGCTGCTTCCATTTTCCTGTTCTTCTCAGGATGCAGCTCTGGAATTAGCACAGCTGCTAAACTGATGAGAAAATTGATGGAAAAGGGAGAGGAGAGGAGAGGAGAGGGAGAGGAGAGGGAGAGGAGATTTGCATCTGAAAGCTGATTCTTGGAGGGGAATGATATAGAGAGAAATCAGTTTTCTGATCAACTGGATGCATGTTTGTATAAAGGAAGCCACAGGAATGTAAATCAATGAGAAATAGTTCCACTGGTATTTTTGTTACTCTGAACAGAGCAGCAAACTTCACTAAAAAAATTATTCTGGCCCATTCCCCGTGGTTTTCCACCTCCCTCCTCTTCCCTGTGTTACTAGCTCCAAAGATCTGCCAGATCAGCTGCTCTGAGAACCACTCCCAGCCTTGCTTTATTCCCTGGATTAGTTTTTGGGGTTCCAGGAGGCTCTGAGCAGATCAGCTGAGGGATCTCAGTCAGAGGCAGACTTGGGGAGGAGGATGGCAACAAGCAGCTGGGAGGAGGATCTTCACTTTCTCATACAGATCTGGAAGACAAAACTCTGCCCAGTAGCCTCAGGCACCAGTGTAAAAATCTGACTGTGTCTTTCCCTGATGCTCGTGCTGATCCCACTGATTAAAAACCGTGGGTGCTGACAGAATTCTGGGCTGAAAAAACAGAGTGGGAAAATGGGAAAAGGTGCAGGAATCGCTGTGGCAGCTCCATGGTGTTAAACAGGCACCATCCACACCACTGGCTTTGTATTTGTACTCTCTGTACTTCTAGCTACTAAAAATACCCCTCTGGAACCGTTCCCCCACCAGAAAGTGAAATACTGCAAAGCTTCCCAGAGAAATCTGGTATTCCAGTTCGATCCAAACTTCTACAACCAACCTTTTCCCTGAGACAGGAAATCCTAAAGACAGAGGGAAAGGCAGGAAGAGTGGTGTTTATGCTGCACATTAAATAATCCATGGTCAAGGAACTTTAATAAAGTTGTTCCAGCCATGGTATTAATACCACTGGAACAAAATATCTCAAGTTATAATTATTCTAATTGACCAAGGCTGGGTGTCCACAATATCCCAACGACCCGAGGCAAAAACCACCAGAGGGAAAACTGTGGGAGAGGCTTTGAAATCCTCCTGTCCATAATGGCACAGCCTCCCCTTGTCTGTACATGCCACCTGAACACCCACATCCCACTTCCTTCTCCCTGCATCCCACCTGAACCTCTCACATCCCCTTCCTGCTTTTTATATTTGATTTGNCCCTTTTCTCCACACTCCACCCACCCTCTAATCCTTCTGTTTGTACTTGTCAGTTTAGGCTCAACCCTGCTATTTTCAGTATCCTTCACCCCAAACAAAGGCACCTTTAAAGGCAATGGAGAGCTGGAAGGATTCTGGAAGGATTTGCAGCCAAGCACAGCCCACACACATTGATTTGCTGCTTCCAGACTGATGAAGTGTCCTGTGCAACCAGAATTTGGGATTTCTTTCAAGCATTAATTGATAACAGCGAGTTCTTGCTCTACTTGAATTACCCCTTAAACCACTCTTCATTTTGATAAAAGGCTTACAACTTAATTTCCAGACACCTTTCCAAGCAGGCAGACTCAGAAACAGTGAGAAAACAAAGTAAATTAAGAAGGAAATGTGTGTTTTGTGTAATTAGAAGGACAGCTATCCCCTTTCCTGCCTACCAATGCTCTCAGGGGTGAGTGCATGACTTTAAAACAACAGCAGTAAACAGAGTAAACTTTTTTCCAAGCTGAGAACACCTCATATCTCTGTTCAACCCACTTCTTAAATAACCACACAACTATATCATGCCTGGAGGAAAACTTAGTGCATGTTGGGATTTGCATGTATTTCATGGGAAAAAAAGTAGTGAAAAAGGGAGGAGAGTGAATGAGAAATTGGTGCATTTGCCTTCAGGACAAACTTTCCAATTTTTCTCTTTGGTTATGCAATACAAGATCTCTTTTTTTTGTTTTGTTTTTTTAGTCTTTAAAAATGGTGCTTTGTCACTGATTCCAGTCTCTTCAGCAAAAACCTGTTTGCATCAGCGTGGACTTCACAGGAAGGCTATAAAGTAGCTATTCTTTACTTTTTTAAAGCAGCTATTCTTCACTTTTAAAGACACACACACAACCCCAAAAGGAACCCACTCCTGCCCAAACACCCCCAGCCTATGCACCCATATTTGCAGCTCAGCAATCCTGAATTTGACCCCCTAATGAGGGCACAAGTGCCATCCCTATGTCACTCAGACAAGGGTATTTATTCCTTTGAAAGCTCTGATTAGGGTCAGGGTGTGGAGAGAAGGGAAAAGGAGTGTGAACATGCAGTTTATTTTTATTTATTTTTTATCTACCAGCCAGTATAACAAACTGAGAGCCATTCTTTTGTATCTCCCTTGGCAGAGCAAGGATGACTAGGGTTAGTACTTCCCCACCCTTTCCTGTAATGAGCTGATTTGATCTTTTAAAAGGCTTTTTTTTTTTATTGTAATGCCCCCTTTTACTCCAGTGTCACCCCCTTGACAACTCCCCTGTGCCTGACTTGGGTACAGGCACCACAGAGGTTTATTCTGTGTGTGAGAAAGGACAATCACCCTGGAAAAAACTCTGCCCAATTCCCAAAAGCCACGAAAACGTGGGCCCTCTTCATTCCCTTATCACTGGGCATCTCACTGCTTGCTCCCTGCATGTTGCTGCACGTAACAGCACAGCCAGCCTGTGAATCCAAAAACCCTTGGAGTTTTAATTTATGGTGAATACACACACTGAGCACAGCACAGCAATGCTGTTCCCTGGACAGGTAACAGAACAGAGATTCTGGGCAATAATTCACTAATTAGTGACCAGCCCTGCAGCCAAACACAGCCTGCCATCAGCTCAGCACAGCAGGCTGAGCTTGTATTCTCTCATGTATTTTTTAGCTGTACTTCCAATGTGCCTCGTTGCCCCTCAGGCCCCTCTTTCCCTGCAGTTTTGAATCCCTTTCTTGATGCTGAGAATGTTGGGGCTGTTCAGCCTGGGGAGGAGAAGGTTGTGTGGAGACCTCAGAGCAGCTTCCAGTGCCTGAAGGGGCTACAGGGAAATCAGAGAGGGACAATTCACCAGGAACTGGAGTGACAGGAGGAGGGGGAATGGGTACAAACTGCAAGAGAGTAGGTTTAGTTTAGATATTAGGAAGAAATTGTTCCCTGTGAGGGTGGTGAGGCCCTGGCACAGGGTGCCCAGAGAAGCTGTGGCTGCCCCTGGATCCCTGGAAAACTCCAAGGCCAGGTTGGACACTGGGGCTTGGAGCAGCCTGGGACAGTGGAAGGTGTCCCTGCCCATGGCAGGGGGTGGCACTGGATGATTTTTAAGGTCCCTTCCAAGCCAAACCATTCTATGATAACCAGGAACAGGACAAGAGGCCTCAAGCTGTGCCAGGGGAGGGTCAGGTTGGACATCAGGAAGAATTCCTTCACAGAAAGGGTGGTCAGGCACTGGAAGAGCTGTCCATGGAGGTTTGGAGTGCCCATCCCTGGAGGTGCCCAAGGAAGGCCTGGAGGTGGCACTCAGAGCTCTGGGGCTGGGGGACAAGGTGAGGATCAGGCAGAGTTTGACCTCAATGATCTCAGAGATCTTTTCCAGCCTAAAAGGAGTCTGTGATTTTGCATTCACTAACCATGAAAGATGCCAGTCCTGCAGACTCTGAGGTTCCCCTGAGCTCTGTGCAAAGCTGTGCTGGGAGAGGCTGAGATGAGCACGTGGCTCAGGGGAAGGCTGGCAGAGCTCTCTGCTCTCATTAACAACACCCTGCATGTCAATCCCCACGCCACAACTCTGCCAAACGAGCCACAGCTTGTGCTGCCTCCTTCCCTCAGCTTCCAACACCCATCAGGGCAGGAAGCTAAGGCTCAGGTGGGCAGGAGAAGGGTGGGAATCTGTAGAAAATGAGCATCACTTGTTTCTTCTAATTTTAACTCCTCATTCTGCCATTACTACCTGTTTTTTCCTTACTTTTTTATTTTTTATTTTTTTTCCCCCCTACACTTCTGGGACACCTTAAAAACCTTCTAGAATCAAAACCTGCAAGCTTCACAGGTTTCCTTGTTTCTCCTAATTTCAGCTCCTGATTCTGCCATTATTGCTTTCTTTGGTGGCTGTGTTTTTTGTTTTGTTTCTTTGTTTTTGTTTTTTTTTCTGGTGGGGTTTTTTTGGGTTTTTTTTGGTTGTTTGTTTGTTTGCTTGTTTGTTTGTTTTTTTAAACTACACTTCTGGGACTTTAAAGCCTTCTAGAATCTAAACCTGCAAGCAAACAGAAAAAAACACAGGAAAGCACTCAAGTGACAGCAAAGGGCTGAAAAACTTGGCTTTAAGTGAAATAAACCTCCAAACCCAGTAGTTCTTCTTGCTTTTCATATCAGCTGCTCTACATTGCACCCAAAAATCAGCTTTTCAGGATTGTCAGCAACTAACCAGGCACCATAACCTGGCCAACACAGTTCCTGGATAAAGCAAGGGCATACAAAAGCAAGTTCCTGGAATACAAGGGCATTACACCCCAAATGCTGATGGAATTCTTACTCTGGGGGTGGCACTGAAATCTCCAGGACACTTTCTGCTCAGATATTGGGAATTTAGCAACAGTGAGCTTGGACTCTTTGGATGAGTGATCCAATGTTTCAGCCATCTGCAGCTGTGCAGGAAGCTGGAAAGGGACTTTTTATAAGGGTTTGCAGTGACAGGACAAGGGGGAATGGCTCCAAACTGAAAGAAGGTAGGGTTAGGTTTGGTATTAAGAAGAAATTCTTCCCTGTGAGGCACTGGAACAGGTTCCCAGCGAATCTGTGGCTGCCCCTGGATCCCTTGAAATGTCTAAGGCCAGGTTGGACAAAGCTCTGAGCAGCCTGGGACAGTGGAAGGTGTCCCTGCCCATGGCAGGGGTGGCACTGGATGATTTTTAAGGTCCTTTCCAAACAGCCATTCTGTTATTTCAGATTCCACTGCAGAATCCTGTCTAAGCTGAGATGGCAGCAGTACAGACACAGAACAGCCCTGAAGCACTCATGAGGGAAAATAAACCCAGAAAAGTCTTCTCAAAGCATCTTAGGGCAAGAAATATCCTTTCCAACCCTGGCTGCACTGACTCTTTAACAGCTTCCTGCCATGAACAGTGCAAAAACAACACTCAAGAC
Organism: Trochalopteron elliotii; assembly: GCA_024734555.1. Taxonomy (NCBI): domain Eukaryota; kingdom Metazoa; phylum Chordata; class Aves; order Passeriformes; family Leiothrichidae; genus Trochalopteron; species Trochalopteron elliotii. The sequence continues at coordinate 247,264 of JANPWX010000252.1, forward strand.
AATCAAGACAAGCTGATGAGAAACATGACAGAAATATTTTTTTTTCCTTTATCCTGCTGCCACCAGGAGACTTTGGGTTTGCTGTGGGGCAAAAGCCCCTGTGGGAACAAACCTTGGTGACTGATCTCAGAGATTCCAGTCACTTGGCTGCATGTCTGTCTCCAAAACTGCTCTTCAAGCAGAGCTTTGCTGTGAATTGTGGTGTGGATGAGCAGATCCTCCTCCCATGTTCATTTCCTTTTACAGATGAGGCCAATAATACAAAGGTTAAAGAGCTTCCAACAGGTACACCCAAATCAGTAATAAATGTCAGGCCAATAGTAATCAGGAGTGACAAAATTATTACTGTTAACAGCAGCAAGGAAATCTAATCATTGGCCAAGGATTCACAAAGGTATTGATAACTTATAGTTTGGATATGACTACCACTTGGATGTGTGGTATTTATTCCATGCCTGGTTTTCCAGATGAGAAATTGAGGCATCTTTGTGTATGCAGAACAAATCACTGACAAACTGGCAGGGAATTCAGTTGTTGAAATAAATCCAACTGTTACCTGGATGTTAACTTCAGGCAATCTCTGGAACAATAAAAGAGTACAGAAATGTGGCTGGTGGGGTTCTGCAGAAAACCTCACTTTTCACAATGACAGAGCTAAAAAAAAGGTTTAGAAAGTGTAGTAACACTTGATACAGTCAATTCTCCTGAGAGAACTCAGCACAGAAACCATGAAAGATTCAATCTCTTCTGCTTTGTGTTACTACCAGTAACAAGCTACAGAATAAGTATTTTAGAAGGCTACCCTGTGTTTCTGTTATTTGGGATGTACGAAGTTCCATGGGATGAGGGTTAATCTTATTGCTTTTGGGGCAAATCTGAGAGATTTGAAGGAAAAAAAAGTTTGATATCTTAATTAAGGAACAGTAAAGAATAACACTGGCAGAGAAAGGGTTCTGTACCTCGATGCTCCTTTACTTCAGAGCCCAGTGTGCCACAGACAGCATTCAATTAAATAATAGTCTTAGCAATAAACAATGACAATACACAGAACACCACACGACATCACTCCTTTGGCTCAAAGTAATTCCAGTTTGTGACTGAACAGTTGTTATGCAAAAAAACCTTCCAACACGTGGCTGAAAACAACAAAGCCTTCACATCCTACAGCTGAAAAGGCAGGGAACGAATTGGCAGAGGAAATTTAGATTGCACATCCCTTATGGAGTGGTTTTATTTCTTGTGCAGTTTGAAAACAGCATCAGTACAAACTTTGGTATTCACCAGGAAAAGGCTTAGTTGGGAGAGCAGTGGCTGCTTGTCCAAGGGCAGCAATTTCCAACATCTCCAAACAAAACAACTTGTGAAACAAAAATACAAACAGAATTATTTGTTCTGGATTTTTTTTTTTTCATGGTGCAGCACACCCAAGATACATTTGTTTTCTCATAGGGGTGTTAATAACAGGAGTAATGCTAAAATCAGACTGGGAGATGATGAGGCACCACAAGCAAAGGTTGTGGAGAAAGTCACAATCCTGTCTCAAAGGAGTGCTCTGGGAAGATCAGTTTTTAGAGAGCTTTCTATTGCCTGGCCTAACCAAAGCCTTTCCAGTGGTTATAGTAACATTATTTAAGGTAATTTTTACAGTAAGAACCATCACCCACTGGAACAATCTTCCCAGAGCTGTGTTGTTGGAGGTTTAAAAGATGCAATTAGACAGGATGCTGGATAATGATGATTTTATGATTCTATCACCTCACCTGTTCTCCCTTTCCCCAAAAAAAGGCTGGACCAGATCAATCATCTTTTGAGGTGCCTTCCAGCCTGGGCTGTTCTAAGATTTTGGGGATGCTGAGAGACTGAAGAGGGACATTTCTAGGTGAAAATCAGCATGCAAGCACTTACTGCAGGATCATTCCTTCTAAAAGCACCTGGAATCAACCACTGGCAGAAAGGCAAGATCCTATTGCCTGGATGAGGTTATTGAGGCCAGGTGGCACAGGAGGGATGCCAAACCCCATAAGAGTAGAGAAAACCAGGGGATTACATTAGGATAGAGATTTTGTGAAGCCAGAGAGGTCTCTAAAGGTTGATTTCCTCTGAGTGCTGCTCTTATGACACAGGAAATTATGTGTTAAAATGATGCAGGCTGATTCAATGCAGCACAAATGCCACTGTCAGTGGTATCAACAGAAGAGTCCATCTGCTCTGCTAAGGCAAAAACCTTCCTCCTCCCCAATTAAAAGCTTAATCACCATTTACATATGTCTCAACAAAACTTTGATGGTGTAAAAATTCTGTATTTACCAAAACAACTCAGCCTAGGAGCTCTCCATTTGCTTTCCTTCCCTTTTTTCCCCTTTTTCCACAGTACCCTGCCCAAACATAATGTGCCTTTACTAATTAGGCACCAAACAGAGGGGAAAAAATAAGTTTCAAGTACATAAACAATGTAATTAATTAATAAAACCAGGCTTCCTCTTGTCCAGTGGGTTTGGTGTGAAACAGAAGCATTTGTGGACAGGACAGCTGAGGAGAAACTGAAGTAGCTCAAGCCAGTGGTGAAATAATTCAGGAACTGTACTCAGGACACTGGGAGGCTAAAAAATTACAGGATGTCACAGTATTTGTGTGAAAAGTACCTAAGGAAGGCAGAAGTGAGGAGGGAATGAAAAATTCTCTTTCCCACACTGCTGAAAGGTACCTTTCTTTCTGATGTGCATCCTTGTCCCATCAAATACTGGTCCCTCCTATGCAGGTATTTTACAGACCAGCTGACATTTAAATAAAAGCAGTTCTGCTCCACTGACACACAAAATCTGTCACCAGAAACCCCTTTCTTACTCCTGTCCTGCAGCTTCACACAAAGCCTGGTATACCAAACCTCTGGACACAGCCATGGCACCAAGAAAACCACTGGAGGTTAATTTTAATATCCAGACCTTTATACTTTGAGAGGATTTGTTGTAGAGATTATAAGGCAACCTTTAGGGGTCAAGTAGTCTGTGTCAACAGAGACTTTCAAAGCTGAAGTCGTTCCTACTCATATTTTTGCTAAAACATACAACTTTGTCATAAATACCATAGGCACAGACAGGATTTTTATAACCACAAATCCATCCTGTCAGACACAGCAGCTGCTTTATCCTCAGGGTAAAAAAAACCCTCAGCACAATTCTGTGGCTCAGTCTGCTGCCCCACAGGATCTCATTGTTCAGCCACAGCGGGGTTTGCCCTTCTGGATTTCAAGCAACAACATTATATATATATATATATATATATATATATATATATATATACACACATATATGGATATATACATATATATATATATTTAGTTTATTCCTTTTTGCTACCAGCTCGTTTTCCCTGTGGGAATAACACTACCTTCTTGACATGCAAAAGTCCAGACTGCACATCCATGGATGGAGAATGAAATGAAGGGATACTGTCAGCAAAGTTGGACCCAACCCATGATTTGCATCCCCAGCAGTCATGCAAACCTCACCCATTATACACTGGGGCACACTGACTCCATGTGGCAGGACACAGAATATGCTTCAGACATTCCTTTTTCTTCTTCTTGCACTTCACACAACCTTGTGTGTGTGTGGCTGTGAACTTTGGAAATAAATTTTGGGAACAGAATCCATACTTTTTTTTTCCGTGAGAAGGGGCAACATGGGGATGAAAAAAATTAAGTAATCGTGTTGGTAAACAGTGTTTTTCACACAAATACTCACCAGGAACACACAGTAAAATACAAAGGCTATATATATATATATATATGTATATGTATATATATATAAAAAGAATGCTTTCTCAAATGTTTATTACACGATGAAATAAGTCTAATTGAAAAAAAATTCACATCCTGAATTTCATCAAAGGGGACTGATTGCTCTTCAGGCCTACTAGCTAAAAGCAAGATTAAAGAGCAGGTTTGAAAAATTACATAAAACTGTATCACATTCTTCTTTCAGTTTGTAATTGGTTTGATTGAAACTTCATTAGAAGACCAGAAAAGTTTGCTTCAGCATTAGACCAGCTCTCTGGCTCAAGTAGCACTAACACTGTCTGATGGGTACAGGGTTTTTCCCATGACTAAAATGGAAATAATTGGTAATATTTTCTTCCACACCACACTCATGCCCACCCCAAAACCCCAAATTCCACCTACTTTACTGATGTTGTTAGATACAAGACCTAAAGAAGATAAGAAACAATGACAATTCTTGCTTTGCCCCTTTGTGTCTTCACATTTCAGTCTCTACCAGCTGGCCACAAGGACATTCCACCCAGTGTGAACAAGGTGTTCAGTTGCCATTTCCAGACTTGGAAAGAAGTGACATGGTATGGCTGAAAGGGTTTTTGTACATCACAAGTGCCTCGAAATTTAGGATTTCCCTGCTTTGGTTGAGGTGTGTGATGATGCACCTGTCAAATCTCAATCTTAGTGCACAACTGCAAGGGGCTGCTAAATTTGTGGTGAGATTTCTTTTTTTTTTTCTTTTTCCTTTCTGTTATTTTTTTTAAGACAGTGCAAGGTCTAGAGACAGCGTGAGAGAATCCCACACCTGGACGCTGCAGGGTGATCTGCCAATTTCAGCTTCAATTTCATTGTACAAACATTTTCCCATCTCTGTTTGGTATATCCAGCAAACAATCCCATTAGAAATTTTTCCAAAGGTCTGTGTGGGTTTTTTTTTTTGTGTGTCTTTGAGTACTGTGCATGCCAGCACTCCTCTATAAATTAGTAGCTGTACATCTGCTGCTGCTGCTGCTCTGTCTGAACCGGCTGCTGGCCTGGCTGCTGGGGCAGGGCCGGCGCCGGGGGCTGCAGGACATCAGTCTGAGGCACTGACCTCCAGCTCAGGGGGTGCTGTTCTGAGATCTGACTCCCCAGAGGAGCAATGGAGTTCACCAGGGTGGTCAGGTTGATGAAATGGGCCACAGACTGAGGGTTGGGTGCCTCTGGCTGAGGCGGGAGCGGGATGTCGCTCTGGCGGTTGTGCAGCATGGCGGAGCCGCTGACCGTGTCGAAGGTGACGGTCAGGATGGAGTTGTCCAGCTGCAGCTGCCTCTCCGGGGGGCCCAGGTGCCCCACGGCCACGGGCTGCAGGTTGGTGAACTGGCTGCCAGCTGCAGTGGTGATGGGGGTCACAGTGATGTTGGTGAGCCCCACGGAGCTGGAGGGCGCCGTGACGTTCGGGTCGCTGAGGGTCACCACCACCTGAGGGGAAACGCAAAGGTGATCTCAGCCTCATGGCTTCCAACTGGCCACCAGACAGCAGGGAAGGGCTGGTGGGCTCAGGTGCTGCCAGCAAGAGAAGTCACACACAGAATCACACTCACAGAATCACTGGGAAGGAAGTCAGAGACCTCTAAGGTCATCGAGTCCTACCCATGCCCCAACACCTCAACTAAACCATGGCACCAAGTGCCACGTCCAGTCTGTTTTTAAACACATCCAGGGATGGTGACTCCACCACCTCCCCAGGCAGACCATTCCAGTACTTTATCACTCCTTCTGTAGAAATCTTTTTCCTAATATCCAACCTGTATTTCCCTTGGCACAGCTTAAGGCTGTGTCCTCTCGTTCTGTCAGTTGCTGCCTGGAGAAAAAAATCAACCCCCACCTGACTTACAGCCACCTTTCAGGGAGTTGTAGAGACTGATAAAGTCACCTCTGAGTCTCCTTTTCTCCAGGCTAAACAACCTCAGTTCCCTCAGTTGTTCCTCACAGGGCTTGTGTTCCAAGCCCCTCACCAACCTTGTTGTCCTCCTCTGGACACAGATGGAAATGTAGGAAACTTGGAACTCACCAACTTCCACATGTAGAAATAAGATGGTGATGGGAGAGAAGGATATGGAACATTCAGAACAAACAGTCAAATTAACTTTCACTCTAATTTTAATCACAGCTTCAGCCAGTTAGTGATACCTAGCAAGCAAGCTGATGCTAACACCAAATGAAAACAGAGATGAGGAGCTTATTGGTCCAACTGCTTGGGTTTTTAAACCCATCTTTGTATTACCACAATTTATCCAATCAGCTTCAAATGTTCCAACCACTCTTTTATGATGTTTTTTAACCAAAAGAAAGGTTACCCCTCTAAGCAATGCCACCCATCACCCTCCTCCTGCAGCTCACCTGTTGGATACTCTGTACAGCTGAATTAGTCTCATCTCCAACATTCCCTGTGAATTCACTTTCCTTCTCTGTGTATTCACTGAAGGCAGGGTCCTCAGGCACTTGAGCTTCCTCCTCCTCACCTGACTTTTGTTTTCGTTTCTGGCCACGTTTAGGGGTCTTTATGTGCTGCTTCCCTTCTGGTAGTTCACCCTGTTCCAAGGCTAATTCGGGCTGGAGCAACACATTTCCAAACAAAACATCAACTCCTTTGGCTTAGTGAGGTTCCAAGTAAGAGACAATCACCTGAAGCTGCTTTACTGTCAGTTCTCAAGCAAAGAAACAAACTTCAGCAAAATCCTGACTCCAGGGATTTGAGACCTCACCCTGTAATTACCTTCTGCCTGTTATACAACCAAGCAGATCAGCAGCTTGTGGCTGCTTGGACATGTTCCACTGGGGCTGAATCTCTAAAAAAAGCACATTCCTCACCCATCAGCCCACGCCCAGCTATGTTATGTACCCAAAAAGTGATGTTCCACCTCACCCTGCAACTCACCTGAACAATCCCAATTGAAGAGGCATCAATGGTCGTGGTCTCTGGCAGGGGCTCCAAATCATCAATCCTCACTGAAAGAATCTGAACACAAAGAGGTTGCAGGACTGCAGCAGTGCAAACCACTCAAACAGCACAGCACTTCCCTAATAAACCCTGTCACCAAGCAAAAGTGATGTAATCTAACACTTTACACATAGTATTGAATACAGGGAGTTAACTGTGGCTTTTTAAAATAACCTTTTGGCATATCATCTTTTCCCTCTTGCTGAAATCCAGCAAAATTTAAACACAGTAAAGGAACATGTCTGTTTTAATATTCTAGACAGAACATAACCCTCTGAGAAATAATGGATTCTACAGAAAACAACGTGTTTGGGGAAAAAAAATTATTATGTTAGCATTTCAATTTATAAACCTATCAACTGTGTCCCACTTCATTATTTTCAGATGAATCTACATATCTCAGCTCATCAAAGAATAGAGACAAATTGCCCTCTGGATTTCAGATATGTAGCTGCATTTTAAATCCCCAAATCAATAAACAAAGCATTTTGTTGGCTTCCTTCACAGTTATCATGATAAAACAGGAAAGCAATGCTAATGAAAAATCGGTAGTTAAAAAAATTTTGAAAAGCCTCAAAGGGAACAGACAAGCCTTAGTGAAACCTAAACAAGAAATGCTATGGATAAACATAATATTTAGAACACAGAAAAAAACCCGGTGGGGTCAGATAAAACGTCCCTCTAATCCAGATTCTCTCCAGTCAGCATTCATCTTTAATACTGAGAATAATTTTGTATCATCAGCAGATGCTGCCATCACCTCTCTATTCACCACTTCTTTCAGATCACTTCTGAATACAGAGAACACAATGGGGAAAAAAAAATCCATTATACTCACTTAATGGATGGAGACAAAACATGAAAAAACATATTTAAGCTGGGGCAGAAAAAGAAAAGAGATTTAAATAATCAGAAGAACTGAATTTTCAGGGACTGAGAATCAGATAGTGAAATGGTTGATTCAGTTAAGTCCATGTTTCAGAGATACTACTTAAAACTGGGCCCAAAGGAACAGAAAAAAAAGAGAGGGAAAGAAAGTAACTCCTTTTAAGTCACCAAAGGTCATAAACATTCTTTTAAAATAAAAATTTAAAAAAAATTCCACAATCCACCACTCCAACCCCCTCACCTCCGGGTGTTTACGCCTCATGTGTCGACTCATGGACGCCCTGGTAGAAACCTTTGTCCCACACAGCTGACAGCTCTGGGCTTCCACCTTGTCATGGGTGAGCTGGATGTGCTTCTGCAGCATGTAATCAGTGACATACTTCTTATCACACACTGAACACGTCCACTGTTTTCCTACTGGTGGCAGAGGGAAGGAAGGAAACCCAATGGGTGAGCATCGGATTGCCAACGCCTCAACGAGAGCAACAATTTATGTTTGGTAACAGGATGTGCAATGTTAGTTCCAAGACTGGCCAGTCTAATCAAAATTAAGGAGTAAAATTAAGGTATTTTTGCTGGATGCTGTTTTTTAGAGGGTTTACCTGTATGAATCAACTTGTGAGTCTCCATCGTGTTTCTCTCGCTGAACGTCTTGCCACAGAGCTCACACATGAAATCTTTGATTCCTGCACGAAAAGCATATTTGGCACCTGTGAAAAGCAGCCTAAAGGTATCTGGGACAATTCTGAGTTTTGTATTAGTAACATTAAAAAAAATAAAAATCACAGACAAAAAAAAAAGGCAGAAGCCAAGCTTCACCAGCTATTTTTATCTAAACCATTCCAGTATATATCCAGCAGAAAATTAATCCCAGAGAAACTTATGCGGGAAGTGAAATTTTGTTTTGGGAAATCACAACCTGAACAATAACTTAAACAAACCCAACACTGCAGAGCTACCCTAGACCAAGAAGTAAAAAAAAGCAAGACTTGAAACCAATTAAACTGCATTTATCTGCAGAACAAGCGGCCCTGGTTGAGGACAGGACAAAATCTCACTTTTCAAAGAGCAGAACATGCATGTTTTATCAGTTTTTGTCATACTGGCTGACTATTCTAGGTAAGAGTTCTCTTGGGAAACATTTCACTGATTCAGTACAACTTTTGTCCATCTCTGGAGCCCTCACCTGTGTGTCTCTTGTAGTGCTTCAGCATGTTGACTTTCTGTGCAAATTTTCGGTGACATTCCTTGCACTCGTATTCCTTAATCCCTTTGTGAAGCTTCATGTGGTGACGAAGGGCATGTTTTGTCTTCATTCCTGTGAGACACAAGGCACAGGACACTGAGTCCATCACTCTCACCTTCAGGGGAGAACTCAGGCTCATTTTGTTAACCAACAGCTCTATTTTATATCTGCTGCGAGTCCACAGTTGCATATTTTTAATTGTTTATGCAGCAATGCACTTCATTATTATTTTAATTCCAGGGAAAAAAGCTCTGGAAAACATCTGAGTTATCACTGACAGAGAAACAAAACAGCAGGGACAAGCAAAGATAAAACATCCTGAGAGGTAACAGACTTACTACTGCCTTTCACTAAAATACCAGCTCAGATTTGTTCAAGTTATAACATGAGAAATTAAAAAAGTCAAAGTGACTTTGACTCTTAAGGCTCTTACAGAGAGAAATTATTATATTTTTTTAAGCCTGTAAACAGTCCAGAAGGAAAAAATCAACTTGCATTCACTTTTGTGCTGCAAATCAGGCACTCCTCAACCTGACAGAAACAAATGCTACTAAAATCAGTGTTGTCTCACAGGCCACGAAACCAAACTGTACAAAATTAGGGCAGCACACGTAACCACAAAGCTCCTGATTAATACATTTTCTCAAAAATGCAGGATTTACAGCACTGCCACTACTCTCAGCATGGGAGTTGTATTCATTCAGATATTCACCTGCTACTCAGTTATCACAATGAATGGAAAACAAGGCATCAGACATACCTTTGCCACACTCTGCACACAAGTATTCTCGGATATTATCATGGACTCGCATATGTTCTTTTAACATGTCTTTCCTAGCAAATGATTTGCCACATTGCTCACAAGCATGACTTTTTACACCTTGAAAATAAATTTAAAAGACAACGTAAACAAAAAAAAAAATGTTAATGAGTAATGTGCATCTCCTAAAAATTGATTAAAGTGGTGAATTAAGAGGGCAACAGCCCGCCTATGCTGACAACCACACTTTTCATGGATATTGTAGCCCAAATTAAATTAGAAGACTTTGAAGAGAGAGAAAAGCTGGCTTTTTTGTGGGAAGAGAAAAGATAAAGCCTGAGGTAGGAGAAGACTGAATAGCATGAAATAGTAATGAGCTGCTAAAAATGATTTTGCAATAGCAGGTTTCAGCCTGTGTTATGGTGAAAAGGTGGCATGGGTAAGACTTTGGGGAAGAACAGAATACAGAATTAGGTGAATCCTGCAAACATATTAACTAGGGATTTGGGTTGTGTGTCCAGATCAAATCTCTTCATTAATATTGCCTGCTTTAGAAAACTGGTTTACTCTAAAAGAATAAATATTGTATTTGTCTTATTGTAATGTAGAGTGAAAATCTTCTAGCAAAAAAAAAAAAAAAAAAGCAGGCACTGGGAACAGAAATTTCTCTTTAGTATTGATAATTATAAAGAAACACAACATTTTTACCTGTATGTATAAGCTTATGTCTTTCCAGATTTCCTATACTGTTAAAAATCCTCCCACAGATTTCACATGGATGGATGTATCTGAAACCAAAGAGACCAAAAACAGTGATTCTTCTCCTGAGACACAGGTGATTCTCAGGCTTCTCTGTCACTAATTGTATTTCATTTGCTAAAACTAATTATTATAAAAGTCCCTTGAAGCACAAGTTTTTCTAAATGAGCCTTAAGAAACCCCCAAGCTGACTGCAAGCTTGGAGCAGTCTATACACCGCTATACATTGCTACAGTCCATACATCGCTATACACTCGATTTTTTTCAAAAGAATTTATTAAAATCATTGATTTATAATAAAAATAATATTATAATTGAATCAATAAAATCATTGATTCATACTTTGCAAAGTCCAGACTGGGAGGCTGTTGACTCATCCATCTGTGTGAAGCCAATCACCAGCAACACGGATTTCAAGCTTGTCAGGAACATTTCAACCCTCATTTCAGAGTTACTGTAGCACAGCCAAATTCCTGAAGGGTACCCCAGGTGGCAGAACCATCAGAACTCCAAGCAGCCAGCTCTGCTGAGTGGAACAAGCCTTACTTCTGCACACTGACTTTGCAAAGCCCAGACTGGGGGGCTGTTGACTTATCCGTGTGAAGCCATCACCAGCGACACGCATTTCAAGCTTGTCATGAACATTTTAACCCTCATTTCAGAGTTATTGTAGCACAGCCAAATTTCCCAAGAGCACCCCAAGTGGCAGAACCATTAGAACTCCAAGCAGCCAGCTCTTCTGAGTGGAACAAGCCTTACTTCTGCACGTTGGGGTCGGGCAGGTTCTCCCTGTGGATGACCATGTGTGCGTGGTACGTGGCCTTCAGGGCGAAGCGCCGGTTGCAGATGCTGCAGCCGTAACCCTTCTCCTTGTGCACGTCCATGATGTGCTTCAGGTACTCCTTCCCTCTGCCAAAGGTCAGCTGGGAAATGAACCAATAGTGAATGGAAGGGGGGAAAAAAAAGTCCTCAGGTGCTGCAATTGTTAGTGTTGAAACATGTAATCACAGAATGATTATATGCAGGTGCTTTTATTGAAGAGCTCTGGGAATCAGGGGTACAGGATACAAACCCAAATCTGACTCTGACATGGATTAGAGATGGACATGTTTTTATACCCTTTCATTATATAACTACTTGTTATTAAACCTATATTGTTCTATTGTATGGATTCTTGTAGTTTTCATCAGGCCCCACCAAACATTGTTTCTCATGATTCTCAAACAATAATCATATTCAATTGCCAAACAATCATTACATTCAACAATCATATCATTTATCGTATGATGATTACGCAGGAGCAGTTTCACATGATCTAGTAAAGACAAAGCCTAACTTTGCATTCCTAGGGCCTATGTAGTTTTGGTTCCCTTTCCCAGGCCTATCCAGGCCCAACCTTTCTTTCCACTTCCCCTGAATCTATTGCACACAATTCCCATGATTTTAGAAGCATTTTAACCCTATGCTATCACGATGACCGTGTAAACATGGAGCAGACATAAATATCCTGTGTGCTACTCAAAATCCTGTGTGTTGCTGGATGAGAAACCTGTGGCAGCTGGATTTAGGCCTGGAACTCTTTGGACATTAAAGCACACTGCTACAGGACATCAATTCATTATTTTCTCTAGCTGGAGATGGAGTCTCCATTTCTGCACAAGAAGAGGACCTCAAGTTGTTCATGCATTGAGGAACAGCCAGGTTTAACCTCCATCAGCTCACCTTGAGCAGTTTTGGTCACCACAGTATAGGGATGATATTAAACTACTGGAGAATACTAGTCCAGAAAACTACTAGTCCAAAGGGCTACAAAGATGGTGAAGGGTCTGGAGGAGAAGCCTGGTGAGAAGCCACTGAGGGCACTTGGTCTGTTCAGCCTGGAGGAGACTGAAGGGAGACCTCACTGCAGTCACAACTTCTTTGTGAGGGGAAGAGCAGGGACAGACACTGATTTCTGCTCTGTGGTGACAGTGACAGGACCTGAGGGAATAGCCTGAAGTTGTGTCAGGGCAGGTTTAAGTTGGGTATCAGGAAAATGTTCTTCCCCCAGAGGGTGTTTGGGCACTGAACAGGATCCCCAGGTTCTGTCACTGCAGCAAGGCAGAGCTCAAGGAGAGTTTGGACAATGCTCTCAGGCACATGGTGGGATTCTTGGGGCTGCACAGAGCCAGGAGCTGGACTCAGTGAGCCCTGAGGGTCCCTTTCCACTCAGCTTATTCTGTGATTCTCTAGGAGTGAGGACATCACAGACGGAGAAAATGTCTGCTGGGCTCTAGGGGCACGGTGAGCTCCTGCCTGCACTGTCAGCAGCTCCTGAAGGGTTGGAATTTTCAGGCACTGCAGGGCAGTGACTCTGGCTCAGCTCCTGGAAGTGCTGCAGCTACAACAGACAGGTGTTGCACTACTGAGCTCCAGATGTGCATATCCAGATGTGCTCCAGCATGCCAGGGTGAAGTGCCACAATGACACGGTCTCTTGCTCCAATTCTGGAACTGGTCAGGGCATTTCTAACAGCACTGCACAGCTTGGTGAAGGTGTGCTTTGAGACCAGAAAAACCAGATTTTTTAAGAGCTCAGAAGAGAGATTTCTCCAAGAGTTATCTGTATTTGTTCTCCCTTTGGCTGTTCAGTGTCCCCATCTCCTCACATCAAATCCCATTTCCAACAGCTGTGCCCTTACACAACTGTTTACTTCACAAACACCTGCAAAAGCACTAAAAAAAACCCCAACTTCCAAAAAGATCTTTCTGATTTGAATGGCCCAACTGCCCTCACTTGGAAGCACACAATTTTATATAGTTTATGTACCCATGAAGTGTCAGGCAGGAAAATCAGCACAGTGAAAGCAAATCAGCACATGATGAACTGCTGTGACACCACACCTTCACATGTTTACTGACACAAACTTAAAATTAGTTTGCACTTAAAACCAGCTCCCAGATAAGAAAACTGAAATAATATTATCTCCAGGCCTTACAATGAAGATAAAGAAAGAACTTGCATCACATTAAGTGTGAGCTGTAAAATAAGCTCTGATTTCTGGGGGTCAATTCAATGGGTGAACAACCAAAACTCCCCTGTCCCTGTGTCAGTTTTGCTGCTCTCACTGACTGGTTTTGCACCACACCTGCCCAGGCACAGTGTGCTCACCCAGGAAGGGCACAGAGTCCTTAAGGACCCCTTATTTCTTTAGAAAATGGCAAAATCCATGCAGTGAGATGTTTAAAAAGTCTTCCTCTCTCAGCTGACAACTGAGGGAACTACATTCCAGCAGCACTTCCAACACCATCCTGTTAGTGATGGAGTAGGGCAGGAATAAGCAGTTACACTGAACATGAACAGCAGTCTTACTCCTCCAAACAGGGTATCCACTAAAGAACCTTCTGAACTCATAAAAATTCATCAGTTTGTGGACTCTTATCAATCAGAAATGCTGTAACCATTTTAAGTTGCACATAATTAAAAGGTAGCTCGAGATGTGAGCGTTCCTTTATTAATTCTTCCTCCAGTTTTGCTTGTTGTCTTCCTCACAGGAAAAAGTGAATGTATCTGTCTTTCCTTTTTTAAGTGTTCATCATCCCTCTCACTGGACACCACCTCAATTCTTATGGAATAGCCTGACAGATTAGAGGTAACAGCACTGCAGAGGACAGACCTGAGAACTGGCCTTCTCTTTGAGAGCCCTTAATGATATTCAAAAATCTGAATGATTTATAGACACCTCCACTCCCTCCCCCATCCCAAAACAAGTGAATTTGAAAGTATTTAAAGCTACCTGGCACCTTTTGCAGCTATACTTGTGAGGCTCTGAATCTGCACTTTCATCAGAGTTGTCATCATTTTCCTCTGATGAGATTCCAATTTTACCAATGAACTCTTCCCTCTGGTGATCATCCATCAGGGCTATGTCCTGTGTAGAGTGGGAAAGAATATTTTGTTTTAACAGATTAAACTTCTTCAAGAAGTAAGGCCTGGTCACCTTTTGCTGCCATGCAGACTGCTTTGCATTAACTGCTGTAATATTATTTATATAAAATATCCTCATGCTTTATTCAATCCAGAGTTTCTCTGTCCAGGACCACATAAGGAATATCTTACTCAAACAACTAATTTTTCTGCATATAAAAGGAGTTTTAATGTAAAGACACTCAGCTGGTACAATATTACATCAATAAATGCATTTTTATGAGCACCACTGAGTGATACAATTCCCTTTTAATTTCATTTAATTCCTTATAATTAAGTGTGGGCAAAACAATCTGCCTTCTCCAATTGATCACTAACACAATACCTTAAAATGGACATGAATGTGATCTCTCAACACATCCACCCTGAAAAATTTACGTCCACAGATCTCACAGGTGTATTTCTTGTCTCCATGTGTCAGAAGGTGTTTGTTCATATTGCTCCTACATGAAAACACCTAAAAGGAAAAGAGAAGGAAGGAAAGATTTTTGAATCATGTCCAGCAGGGCTACAGTTCTTTGTAACCTATCCCATGGAGAGCACAGAACACATTTATAGTCTTTTTTTATTCATTCTGGCCAGAAACATGCAGGAGCTGCTGTTAGCCAGCCAGGCTCAAAACTGCTGGCATGGCAAAATCCAGTGGAATGGCACAGTTCCAAGGAACTGACTGAAAACAGCCATTCACCAGGGGTGGACTGCCAAAAAAAGCTGCATCAGCATTACATGGGGCAGAATTTGAAATATTTAAACAAGTGTCTTTTGAAATCACAAATGTTCCATCTATTTCTAAAAATATACAGCCACAAAATCTACCTTGGCTGATATGAAACATATCCAAAGCATCAAAACCAGAGGTCTACACAGCAGCTTAAGAGTTCCTGAGTACCTTCTGCACCATGAATCATTACACATTTATAAAATCACAAGTTAAACCCACACTCCTTGTGACAACAGTGACTTAAGATCAGGAGTGTTGAGCATTCAAATGCAACCACGTCATGAATTGACTTTTATTCCCCACAGAGGAGGATTCCCAATGCACACAGTCAACCCCAGCTGTTTACAACCAGCCAGAAAAGCTCCATTTTAAATAACATAAGCCATGAGATTCCACTGACACACACACAGTGGCCATGTGACACTCTACATTGTGCTGCATGTCCTGAGGAGAATTCAAGCCTGAAATGCACTTTTATCTTTGTGCTAACAGCTCCCACCATCCATGGGCTTGGATAAGTAACAGAGCTACAGGTGTTTGAAGAGGAATATCCTGCCTGGACTCCACACATTCCCTGGGCAGCTGTTCCAGAGCTCTGCCACCCTCAATGTGAGGAATTTCTTCCCCATGTTGAGGTGGAACTTCTTGTGTTTTATTTTATGGCCACTGCTCCTCGTGAGCACCACCGAGAAGAGTCTGAGCACTATCCTCTGACACTCCCCTGGAGATATTTAAATGGATGGATGGATCCCCTCAGTTTTCTCCTCTCCAGGCTGAGCTGCAGCACCCCTGGAGCTACAATGCAGAGCCTCTCATGGCACAGCTGGCACAAGCTCCTACCTTCCCACACACGGGGCACCCCGAGGGCTCCTTCTTGTAGCGAACCATGTTCTCCGTGCTGTGCTCAAAGTCTTCTCTCTTCACACGCCTCACCCCTTAACACAACAGTCCCCATCAAAAAAACAAAACAAGAAATAAACCATGGCTTTCCACTCCAGCTTTTTCAGGAGGAGACTGGGAAGGGCCTCAATGCAGGGTTTATTTGCTAACAAATTAAGAATATAGAAGCAGTCTGCCAAAGGGATGCGTTGCGGCTTATTGGTTATTAAATCATCTGTAAAGTGTCTGAAAACATCTTCGTCAAAAACATTTTTGTCAACACCAGGGAACAGGCAGATCTGGTAAGCCTTGGCACCTCCATCTGGTATCTGGCCCAGAAATTCACCCTCACTAAGAAAGAGAGGAGAGGAAGTCTCTAAGGAGAGATGCGACCATCCAGCATCTGCTGTAATGCTCAGAGAGGATTTAAGACCTCTTTCTCTGCTACTTTCAGGAGGGCAGAGGGGTCCTGCTCTTCTGTGACAGCTAAAAATGAGACACTGCCAGGGTCATGCAGCCCCTTGTCCTCTGGTTCATGACAGAAAATAGACAATCTGGCTGCTTTTTTTTAAAAATCACTTTTGGTTTTATTATCTAAGTCATTAACCACATTCTAATACACGTTGAGCAATGTACCAACTTCTTCCAGTCTCTGAGTACCTGTAATATCCTTAGATGCTTGAGATTTTGAACAGTTAACTCTCATCATCTCCTTTTCATATATTTTCAAGTGTTTCAAAGATAACATGCCACTGACACTGTATTTTATAGCAGTCACTCTCAGCTGTATGTGGCAAGTTAACTCTCTGCCTTCAGATTTTCAAGTTACCACATGAATTTTTAAAAAAGAAGAAGATGCAAAGAAAGAAAAATATTTAATTAAAATCAGCCAGTCTGAACTGCTGCATAATAAGCCATGCAGCTTCCACATGACTGTTAACAGCTCTGGGCCCACTACTGTTATTTTTCATAAATGTCACATTTTGCTGAAATTTGAAACTCTTGACCAGGTAACTGATAATAAAAAAAAAAGAGACAGGCACCATCCAGAAGAATGTAACTCACACTATCATTTCCTTAACCTGCCCACCTCCACTGCTGCTCCAAGAGAAATAATTAGGTTGATCTGCAGTAAATTTACCTTCCAAGTGCCTCCTTTGATGGTCCAGCATGACATCCTTCCTGTAGAACATCTTATTGCAGATCTCACATGCAAACTTCTTATCCCCGTGCTTTTTCTTGTGTTTTGACAGGTTGCTGTTTGTAGAGAAGAATCTGAAACACATCTCACACTGGAATGTCTTGTCATCTGTAAGCAAGAGAAACCATGCAGCTCTTTACAGCTGAAAACAGGTTTTGTGTGTTGGTGAGACAGGTGGTTCTTCTGTTGGATCTGGGTTTTAAACATGTAACCCATCACAATGCTCTAAGGGCAATTACCTGGGTGATTCTGGACTGAACATTATTGTGGGGCCATAAAAGTAACCAGGATGTCATGTTCTGGGCATAAGATCACAGCATAAATAATATGAGTGGGATGGCTACAGGAGAAAAGGACAGGTTGGAGTGATATACATTTAGAGACTACTGCAAATAAAAACCTGGAAGAAAGCTGAGGAAAATTGTAATCCCAGAAAACTGCAAATTAGCACTAATACTGGCCCTGTTTCCAGTTCCTCTGTTTCAGAGGAGTGAGGTGGAACTTAGATCCAAGGAAAGAAGTTAAACAGAGATGATGACAGATGATCTGTGAACAAAGGAAACACCAGTGAGGATATTACACAGGTGAGCAGGAGATACTGAAAAAACTCAATTCCTAAGTGGAGGTGTTGCTGTACAGATTATTGGTTATCAAAAAAACCCCAGGTTGCTTGTTGTGATGATGACAAAAACCTAAATCCCTACTCCCTTTTTGTAGTTTCTCTGCTGAGATGGATTTGGGGACATCCTCCCAGAATGGAGCAGAGATGCCAGAGGAACAGTTTTCCATCCTCACCTGTCCTGCAGTTGTGGAATTCCAGCGCGCTCTCTATCCGAAAGGCCTTTTCACACGTGGTGCACTTGTACCTGTACTCACTGTCCACCTGAGGAGCACAAACAGCAAAAGCCAAGTCACATCTGACAGGGAAATTCTAAACCTCAAACACCTCCTCTGTTTTCTGTCCTCTCCAATTTTTATTCCTTCAAGAGGGCATTTAACTATACAGTGGTGCAAAATGCTGATGCTGTATCATCCTTTCATGTTCCTACATCTATAAAAAACCCCAAAGACTATGCTCCTGTGTGGATGGAGCTGTCTCCCTATATTACCCTGGTCCAAAACAGTCACAGACTCATCTTCTAGAAGAGTTGGCAGCAATCTGAGAGTTAAGGACCCTGGTGCCAAGCAACAATGGAAATTTGCACAGATAAGGTGCCACTACAGGTGTGTTTAATATTTCTATGGCAGCAGCATTCAAAGGCAGAGTCCACACATTAAAGGTGAAAAGTGGAGAGAAATGAAACAGGACAAGCAAACAAGAATGGACCAACCCTATTTAGCAGCATAACTCAAGTCACATCTAACCTCTGTATCATGCAGGTCCAGCTAATTCCAGCTTGTCTTGCTGAAGTGATGCCTGAAAGCAGCTTTCTATAGGAAAAGGGCTTGCACATGCTCAAAAGCACTTTTCAAATTCATCAGTTATTCTAAGACAAGATATCAGCACTCCCTGTCTTTTCTCACTCACATGGGATTCTTGCCCACATGGAGCTGCCCAGCTCACACCTGGAATCTCACTGTGCTTTTCCACACAAACCCTGCAAGAGCCTGAGAGCCCCTTCCACTCACTTCATTCCTGCTGTGCTTGTATGAAACGTGCTGCTTCAAGCTCTCCTTCCTGCTGAACAGCTTTGCACATTCCTCACATTTAAACAGTTTGTCACCTGAGGGGATCAATCAAGATGAAAGGGAAGTAGTCAGTGATTGATAATAACCAACTCCAGGCAAGGCAGGGGAAACCAAAGCACATGCAACTGCAAACAAACAGGCTGGTGATGAAAAATTTAGTAATTCAGAAGATGTGGATTTTAACCATTTCCAACAATTTTGATTTAGTTCCCCCACCCTTTTTCAGTGATGATTTTTTCATGGAACCCTTAGAATAGGACACAGGCCCCTGGAACTGCAGATCACAGGTGGAAAAACACTCAACTAACATTTACACAGCTATGTTACCCATGTGCCTGTGAAGGTGGGGGTGATAGGTATGTATGTATGTATTTAAAGGCAATAATAGCTTTGGAAAAAACATCACATCCTTGCCCTCATTAAAAGATGTACCTAATTCAAAATTTAAATACTTTCAACTTCAATTTTGCACCATGATCTTCTCGTGCTTTGATCTGAAAAACTGAAATAGTTTCCTAGAGAGAGTTAAAAGAAAAAACAAAACCAGTTTTCTTATAAACACGTATCCCAATACCTAAAAACGAGCCCTGCTGTTTAACTCAAAGGTGGAACCAAGACACACAAAATCAATGTCCAGGCATGGGAAAAGCCAACCCACCATGAGAACGGATGTGCCTGCTGAGGTTGCTGCTGTTCTGGAAGATCTTACTGCAGATGCTGCACTGATAGACCCTCTTGTGCTCCCCCAGCTGCTTTATCAGCTTCCTCCGAATCCCGTGTCTACTGGAGAGAATTAAACTCCTTTTGAGGGACATGGTGTTTTGGTGATGAGCAAACCTACTGGATTAGAGAGAAAGGCAGGGACTGAAAGCTATCCCACAGGTTGTAACAGAGTTCCAGCAGCTGGCAAAAACTAGAGGAGTGTTAAAACTCAGCTCCTGGCAGGAAGGGAGGGGGTCTGGATGGAGCTCCAAGGTGCCCCCCTGGCCACCCCCTGGAAGCTGCAGATGTCACTCACTCCAAATTTTCTTCACCCAGAACCAACGAGGCAAAAAGCAGCAGCAGAGATTCTCTTTGCAGGCCCCTCAGAGGGACAGAAAGGATCTGCTCTGCTCTGAAAACATCAGCACTCTCTCAGCTTAGGAAGCTTGGCAGCCCCCGTGTAAAAAGCTGTGTTTGGGCAGAGGGCAGCAGGGTGCCAAGCAGCACTGTGCCATTTCCCAGCACAACCACCTACTGAAATGCCTTTTGGAGGCTCTGTGTCTGCTAAGGACTTCAATATATACCATTACTAGCTAATTCATAAAAATTGAGTGTTCCATTATGCCAAAAAAGATTTCAAAAGGCCAATTTTACCAAGACAAAAAGACATAAAAGAATCTGAATTAATCATGTGATACTTAAAGAGTCTCCCTGAGGTTCTGTTATATAGTTTTCCCCTCCTACTGCTCCAAATCTAGTATCACATGCAAAATCAACATGAAGTCATTCACGAGCTAAGATGACAAGCAAGACTGAGTAATAGTGATTAACATATTCTGAAAGAAAAAAAAATCTCTTTGCCTGTCTTATCACTAACTTTCAACGGGAGTAAATTTCACCTTGCAGCTGCAGGAGGCTTTTGGAAACACAGTGAATAAAAGCAGTAATGTGATGAAAAAAGAAATTTTCATTTATGTTATGTTCCTAAATCCCATCAATGTACAAGTGGCACCTCAAAATCAACTCCTGAAGCAGCAGTAGCTTCATAGAATTTTATGCTGATAAAAAAGAGCATCTGTGGGCCCACAAGTTGAGCAGAGCTGTTGCATGCTACATCACCTTAGCTACAACTAAGAGGAAATTCTGCATCCCAGAACACTTACTTTGTCACTGAGCTGATGCTGTTTGTGGTGCTGGGCATCTTTCCTAAAACCAGATCCATAATCCTCTCTTCTGGAGCTGGAGGCAGGGCCACCTCCTCTGGAGGGACCTCAGTGACAGCGTCAGCCACACGTTCCACTGCACACACACCCCAAAGAAATAAATACAGCAGTAATGTGGACAGCTGCAAGCAAAACCTCAAATGCAAAATCTGTAATAAGATGTGGCACTGGGCAAATCAACTGTCCACAAACACGTTCAAAGAATCATAGAACACTGCGAGTTGGAAGGGACTCTTAGAAATCTAATCCAACCCCCTGCCACAGGCAGGGACATCTCACCTTTTTCTAACTTCTTACATTTCCAAGCTGTAACTGAGGGCTCAGTTGACCAAGCATCATTAATTTGCCTATCAGAACATCCCTTCAAGGAAGATAAAGGCCTTTCTAAACTAAACTTGAGGTAGAGAGAGAAAGATTTGTCCTCTTGAGAGGAAGGATGCTTCGCCTCCTGTCCCTTCTTGCAGTTCTCGTAACCACTGCCCTGTGTTTCTCTGGGGCTCTCTACAAACCATCACAGAAGAATTCAGGTGACTGAGTGTAGGTGCTGCCTTCAAGGCCCTCAGAAACAACTAACAAAACTGGTAATTGGCAGCTTTAGTCATTTAACTAAAAACCTCCATCTTGTCTCTGCTGCTTTTTAGGCCTTTCTGCAAAGGCATAGTCACAGATGTATCAGCAGATCCATTCCTTAGCATTTTCTACATTTCTGTTTTACCTGCAGAATCTTTCTCCTCATCAATGACAAGAGGTGTTTCTGCTTTTGCTGTTTTGGCTTTTCTTCCCCTCCTGGCCTTTCTCCTCGAGTCTGTGCTGGCACTGGCTGCATCACTTGCCACTGGTTGATCTGCTGGCACAGCCTCTGCTGCTTTCTCAGCTTTCTCAGCATCATTTTGGCTGCTTGGGGGGGCACCTTTGGCTTGTTCCAGGTGACTCAGCAAGTGCTCTGGGTGGAGAGGGAAGAACAGGAGAGCAAAGAAGAAATTATCCTTAAAATACTCAAATGGAACTAGCTGAAAGCCAATCTATCAGGTACATTTCACTTTGCAGAGACTTACTTCAAATTATTTCAAAAGCAGTCACAATACCTTCATAAATAAAAGCCTACTGTTTATTAAACAGTCACAAGAACTGAATTTTTAAAGAGATTTGCTGATATCACAGTAAAAGGTTTGTGATTCTAATAATGGGTATGTTTTTCCAAATGTCTAAGTTATTTACTGACCTAAGTACCCTTTTCAAAAATGATTCATCAAATGGCCAAAGCTTCTAAATAACTTTAAGTTCTGCATAAAATAGCTGCAAATGAAATGCAGGAAGAAATATGTACTTCATTACCCTTACTAAATCTGTGCCATAAATACCAGATGGACAATATCACAAAGTACAACCTGGCATCGCTGACCTTGACACTGCTTATTCCAACTCCCTATTCTTGATTTTCCTGACAGCCACATCATCTTCTAGATCACAGTTTTATTTCTTCCAGATTCAACATTACAGTTGTTTGTCCAGAGACTGAACACTGCCACAGTCAAAACATCCAAAACATCCCTGTTCTACCTTCCCTACTGCTCCTTTCCTTAAAGGAACACGAAATTTAAAACCTTTATCTCCCTGCACCATGGATGGAGCATGGCTGTGAAGCCATGGAAGAGCAGAATTCTGCTGATGAATTTCAGGGCTCTCCCATGAATTTCTAGCACTTCCTACCTGTCAGCAGCTGGGGCTCTTGGAAAGCAGATGAACACACTTTACACGTCCACTGGTTGGGCTTTGCTTCTGCTGTTCCACTGCCTTCTGGAGTGGTCACTAAATCACAACAAGAAATACTGAAAAGCTTTGAAAATGGGAAGGTGGTAAACCCCTGTAGCTTTATTTATCTTGCAGTAACTCCCTGAGTATCACAAGGCACAATTTAAGCAGCAAGAAGCCCCTGGGGGATGATTTCAGGATTCTCCAAACATGAAGAGCTGAACTACCAGAAGATATAAATGATGCCAGGAGAGAGTATCAGTGCCCTTGTAAAATCCTGAGGGCTCCTTTATCACTTTCTAAAGAACTGTGTTCATAAAAGGCATGACATAAAGCAAATTTTAGCACCTTTAAAACCAGAGTTACCAGTCTTCTTCTGGGTTAGCTGAGGACAGAGGCAGGAGAAAGCTCCTTGCTCTCTGTGAAGGGCATTGCAGAGGAAGAACATTTGGATTAATGGAAGTAAGGGTGAGGACAATGAAAACCCGGGTTTGAGCAGTTTCATTAATTAGATGTGCTATGAAATCACCATACTAATACTTTAATTACCACATCAACTCAAGTAAGGTAAAGAAAATGACGAAATTAGCACAAAAATGAAACTGGAATTTAAAAAAAATGAAATAGGAAGAGTTACTCTGTTCCAGTCCTTTGTATTTCAGTCCTTAGATGATATATTTGAATTTGTCAAGAGGATCTGATAAATCTGGACTGATTCAGGGATTTTTCTGGCACACAAAAAGCTGAATATTCCACAAGACTCCTCCAGCAGAGGAGGAGGATGACACTGAAGTCAGGGTAAGTGAATGGCAGCACAGGGAATTTGAACTGTGCCTCAGTTTTTACCACAGATTTCCTGGGTGGCCATTACATGTCAGCTCATCTCTCTCTGCCTGAGGACCCCATCTGTAAAGGGACAATAAACTTCTTCCTTCTTTTCAGTGTTGGCTCTTCAACCAAAATAAAGGATTCTCTGAGGCAGAGCCTGTTCCCTGCTACAAGATACACTCAGCACTCTGCACTACAGAGGTGTGATCTCATCCATGCTGCAATAAATAAATTAGTAAGAAATGACTTGGCAATACAGCAACAAAAATTCCCTCTTTACAGGCTGCATAAAGAACTTCTTGAGGGTTCTGTCCAGGAGGACAAAAGCAGCAAACCAAGAAGCTGTGTAAGTTAATTGTGCCTGACTCTGCAGTTCCCTTGCTCCTTGCACTGTTTTGTCAGGAAGAGGCAGGTCCTTTTTAAGTCCCCACTTCCTCAGGCTTCCAGGGCAGCTGCAGGGCAACCTGGCTGACCTGGAACCAAGGATCTGACAGCTGGCAACTGCTTGGTATGACTTGAGGCAAAGAGAATCAAAAGAAGAGAATTTTGTTTTGGAAGCACCAAAACACTACATCAGTGGGAACACCTGAGGGTTCCCAAAATACAACAGGTAGGATTTTGCTTCTACTGAAGTTGGACTTTCAGGCAGTAGGGTGAAGGATGTAGGAAGGGCTGTTCCAATTTCTTATTTTACTTCTAGAAAAATCAATAATGCCAAACTGAAAGACAACTCTGCAGTCAGCTTCACAGTTTAGCTGTGACAGAACCCAAGCTGACAAATGGATCCTGTGATCAATTGCTCTGCACACGTCTGCAACAACTCCCCTCCTGTCCTCCTGGCTACTTTTACTATTAAAAAGAAAACTTTAGGAGAATAACCCCTGCAAGAGCAGACCTAGAATGGTTTTCTTTTGATCTTGAGTACTCTGAGTGTACTTTTTGAAATCTGTGTTAAGTGGGTTCTTAATTTCACGGTTCCACTTAGCAGAGACTGGGTGGAGGGAGCACTCCTTCATAATAAATCCTTGGGACAAAGTTCCTATGACAGTACCAGATATTTCCTCAGCCAAATGTTCTTTGTCAAGAGGATATGTATTGTTTATAAGCCTATTTAAATTTGAGTTTCTGTAATTTAGAACAGTCGGAACTCTAGCAGTGGCACATACTGTGGTATTATTGTGATTTGGGGATGGCCAGTGTTCTTGTCATTTCCAAACATTTGAAATATTTTCTTCTACAACTTGGCCAGATCATTTTAATTTGCACAGGCAGAATGAATATTTTCTTGGGGATTGCCCCCACCCCACCAGTAACCACCTCCAAAGTCAGGAGCACTTGTGGTTTTCATAAAAATAATCTGCCTAGAAGTTTATTGGCCCCTCTGTCAACTTTTTCACCTGTGTATGTACTTTAAGCACTGTGCCCATGAAAATGAAAAAAAAAATAAAATTCAGGCTTTCAAATCCTCTCTAAATTAGTATTTGCCAGAGTTATATATCCATAATACATGTGCAGGAGTGTTACACCTAACAGCTCTGCAGACCTGTATCTGTCCTCTATCTCCCTTAAGAGCACTGTAATTTTGCCTACCTGCTGGATCAGCTGCTAGTATGCTGGATTTCTTGGTTTTTTTATGAGGTAAGACAGCAGATGAAGGTTTTGAAAAGACCTTATTATTCCCCTCTTTATCTTCCATTGCTACCAGGGACGTATCTGTGAAGAGGAAAAAGAGTTCATCTTCTTTTTATACCCTTTGACTCTTGCTCTGTGCTGAGGGCAGTAACCAGAGTCACAAAGTTTTTATTCTCTAACAGGCTGCAAATAACATTCTCATGTAAAATTTTAACCATTCTTATACCTGAATCTCACCCACTGTGCCTTGAATATTTTGGAGTGTACTGTGGAGTGCTGAGCACAGAGAGCAGGGCATACTTCAACAGTATTTTTAAATACCCATAACCCCACAAAAACACATGAACTGGTTAAACTAAAGAGGGAAAAGATGAAACCTGTCAGTTAATACCAGCTGGAAACATCTCAGAGTTCAGAAACATGTCAACTGCATTGTGATTCAGCTGCAGCACTTGAGACTCTGCTTAGGATCAAGGGCAGTGATAAAGCTGACACTGGTGGCAGTGGCCTCTCCCCAAATTTGTCAGCCCAAATTATACCCAGCAGAGCAGTAATAACATCCAGGGAGTACTCCCAGCTCAAAAGCAGGAAGAAAACACCCTTGCAATGCTAAAGGATCTTGCCTTTCAGCTGTACAAATGGAAAAGTAGGAGAAAACAAAGGGGAACCCACTGGAACTTGTGGCAATTCTAATTCAGATTCTAAAATATCAGCTGCCTTTCTTGCCAATGCACAGCCACGTGGATCTTACTCTAGTGGGTCCCATGTGAGTCTGCTAAAGACAAATCTAGTTTTTTAGCCCTGTACAACAGTTCTGTGCAAAACCAAACCATTTTCACTGCAACTGCAGCATGGCTTCTTTAGCGAATTTGCATACAGATTTCTCTGATAACTCAGCTCCTTTGCTATTCTACCCAGAAATGCTTTTGACACAACCACCAAATCTTTAGTCAAGGACTATTTATCCAGTTTGTCCACTCTGAAGAGGCTGAACCATTAACCAGGCCACCTATTTTTAAAAAAAAACCTGGCTGTATCACGGTAAAGAATCTCCCCTTTCCTCTTGCAGGGCAACCCACGTGTGCAGGCTTGGCAGGATATGAGCCTACTGGATAAACAGCCCTGTCAACTCCAACAGGCAGGGGACTATCAGTCCCTGCCAGCACTGGGGACCTTAGGAAGGAAGAAAGGCCCCCCCACACACACACACATACCATTGGCAACACTAGTGACCTGCTTCAGCACTGGCTTTTCCATTTTTTTGGCGTAAAAAGCCGCGTACCACACTCGCAGCTCAGTCCCCGGGGGGATGTCCTGGCAGGTGGTGAAGTAAATGTCATTGTCATGCTGAAAGGCCGTTAAGTTCTGATGCTCGTGCTCGGTGGCCGGGCGCACCATCATCATCCAGTTGCAATCGTCCTCGTTGGTGGTGTCAAAATACACCAGGGGCCCTTCCTTCTGGAACACCTGCCGAGGGATAAAAAACCTTGAGAAGTGATACAGAGTTAAGGAAAAAAAGAAATATTGCTCTCTGGTTTTGCAGTGGTTTCTTTTCAGTGGATGTCAGGGATTAAACAAGCCTCAAGTCTTGCATCAGGCATCACACCTTCAGATGGGACAGACAACCAGGAGCAAGATGGGAACAAACAAAAATAATCCCAAGAATTCTTGCTATGGCCACTAGTATCCCTAAAAAATTACTGCAAACATGAGTGTAAGGGTATCCAAAGAGCCATCAGCCCAAGGCACATTTCTAGATCTTTACTTCTGAGTAGGTATTAGTGGAAACTAAGACTGAATTCTCAATGTAGCCTTTTTCCTAGCAAAACTTGTCAAGAGAGGAATAAAACAAATGCAAGACAGAAAAAAACCCACTCATTCTGCATGTTCCATAAACCTAATGCCAAGGAATGAAAACCTTGAGAAGTGATACAAAGTTAAGGAAAAAAAATATTGTTTTCTGGTTTCACAGTGGTTTCTTTTCAGTGGATATCAGGGATTAAACAAGCCTCAAATCTTGCATCAGACATCTCTGTCACACCTTCAGATGAGACCGATAACCAGGAGCAAGATGGGAACAAACAAAAATAATTCCAAGAATTCTTGCTACAGACACCACTTTCCCTAAAAAATTATTGCATACATGAGTGGAAAGGTATCCAAACAGCCATCAGCCCAAGGCACATTTCTAGATCTTTCCTTCTGAGTTAGGTATTAGTGGAAACTAAGACTGAATTCTTAATGTAGCATTTTTCCTATCAAAACTTGTCAAGAGAGGAATAAAACAAATGCAAGACAGAAAAAAACCCCACTTATTCTGCATGTTCCATAAACCTAATGCATATGTGGCTTATTAGGCAAATTCAATCAAATTGAAGAGACTCATTAAAAGAACTGAGCTTCTTGTTTGGTTCTTCTGTTCCTTGCCCACAGAATGTTTTTTTAGCTCATCTCTTACAGGGCACATCTAAAAGATGTTCCAAATAATCCCCCTTCACATATCTTTGTTTCCATGGTGTTACCACAGCATTAATCCATCAGAGGTAAAACTGACTCCTTGTTATTTATAGTTTTACAAATTCTGTTTCTTACCTTCAGGGGAAAAACTGATTCTTTCTCCAGCTTGAGAACTCTCTTGGACTCAAAGGGGCCAAACTGGGTACGTTTCACCAGCTGAGTCAGAGCAAACACTCCCTCAGTCCCATCCTCCAGTTGTCTTATCTCCAAATTAGAAGGCAGAGATGATCTAGAAATTAAAGAGAGAATTTAAATCACAGAACTGATTAGGTTGGAAAAGACTTCTGAGATCATCAAGTTCAACCTTTGGCTGAAAACCACCTTGTCCAGTAACAGCTATGCACTGCAGGAAGCCATGGAAGAAATAAATCAGCATTAAACACAAGTGTTTCTGTGCTCCCAGCCTCTCTCTTTTCCCAAACAAGCTTTTGAGAAGAACTACATGTAGTAAATACTGTTAAACTACAATTAAATAATGTTAATCTACTACATAATACACAGAGAACACCCTCCCAAAAATTCAGGTGACTGGCCCCATTGTATTGGTTTTACAGACCAAATGCAATTCTGTTTTTTCAGGCCTGTGCTGACAGATGAAAAGCTAAAAATAATCAGACAGGAGGCTCCTGACTACCCTGTAGAGGTTGACACTGGCAGAACTGCTTTACTGCCTAGATAAAGGGAAATACAAAAAGACTGCAATCATAGTGATAAGCAAATGAATTGAAGAAAAATACTTTTAGTTTGAAACATACAATAAGCAGCATTAGAGAAGTTTAGATGTTTCTCAACACTTCTTTTCTAACCATAAAGCATCCATTTTATCTTTTCAGTGAGACAGAGGGAACAACTTAACGTGGTTAAGCAAGTAGACTGTTTTTAAAAGACTCATATCCAGTCTGTGGTTAAACTTGCCCTCAGCCTCAGATAACTCACTTTCAGCTACTGCTCCCCAGATGTAAAGGCTGCAATTAAATTTCTTCTTTCCTTTTCTTATCTTACTCGATTTCAGCTGAAAACTCTTCAGGAAAATAAATACATTTATCTATAAAAAACTCCATTTTAAATTCTGCTTTCAAGTCTATGGTCCAGCAGCCCACACTTCCACTGGGGAAAACTTTGCATTTGCATGTCAAAAGGAGATTGAACACCAGTGCATGCACCATATTTCCAAGCATTCCCAGATGGAACATCTGGGCATTAAAGTGCAAGTTAAAAAATAGAAAAAGGGTAGGAAATGGTAGCTTTTCATTCAATGTGTGTAGTACAGGCTAGAGACTTACTGCACTGCTCATTTTTTGTAAATAGTAAAAACACTTCCCTCACCAGCTTCTATTATTCCAAGGGATGTTTTTAAATTACCCTCCAGCACCTGTAATGTCAGGGCTGTTAACCATTAACAGCTGCTGGAGGGGATCATCCAGGGCAGTTTCCAGGCACAGGAAGGAAGTCCTTGGCAGGGAAATTCCTCTTCTGGGAAGGCCCAGAAAAGCAGGGGCAGCTGCTGTACTCGGTGGGACACCAGGAGCATCCTGCCCTGGAAAAGGGGTCATGGCATCCACGTGGCAGATCCAGCACATCAGTATTTGTTATAAAAAGATGCTGGGAATACACAGCACGGCCCACACAGCCAGGATGTGCCAGACTTGCTGCCCACGTGCCTGTTTTCTGCCTGTGACTTCCCAAGAAGAAATATGGAAGCCCTGCACACATTATATATAACACACGAAGCCATCTGAACACTTCCCTTTTTGGATCTGTACTACACCTTCACAATGGTTGGTTCTTTTCCTTAGTCTTACATTCTACACCTTAATATGAATTCTGCTGACAGTACCTGATTGTCTTTCCCTGTAAAAATCACTACTCAGTGTTGTTTTCTCCCCACTAGATTGAGTCTGTTTGTTTCTTTTGGCAAACACGAGTGTTTCTGCCGTGCTGTCACAGATTTGCTGACAGAACTATTACCCTTAATCGTTTGCAAAGACCCACAATAATGAGAACAACTTGTTTTGTTTCTAAGTGGAGGAATGACAGAGTTCATACACATGAATGAGAAATCCTCACACACTTCTCTGAAATGAATCTGGTGTATCTAAGGGGGATGACAGTGGCAGGTACTCAACCACGACAGAAGTCATCACCCCATCTGGCACCACCTGATTTCTTGCCAGAAACCTCAGCAAAGAAACCCAGTCCTGATGAGAGCAGCAAGTTATTTTTTTTGGCTTCAATTCAGTGCAGCACTTAAGTGTGTGCATCAATTTTTCTATTTAATCAAAAGCATGTGCTTTCCATAGGCTTCTGCCATCCTCTGGGACTTCAGTTTTCCAGCTGTCAGCGTGACATCCACTGAACAGCAAACGTGCTTTAAAGGACTGACATGGGCGTTGGGTTAGTCAGGATCAACACAAACATTTCTCACCTTGCTCTGCTCAACACAAAAGAGTCTTTGACTGTCACCACTGGGCCCATCTCAGGACACTCTGAATCATGGTACTGCCCACAGTCCTCGCACCCTGCAAGGAACCAGACAGAAAAGGTTGGTGGAAAACACTTTTGTAAGAGAGCATCCTCCCTCTTTCAAGGGAAACCTAGCACCAGGCAAAATGCACACGTAGAGAGGCAGATGTTTATTTATATTGCTTAAAAGAACATGAATAATTGAACATTGAGCTGACAGATGGCACCTGCACAGGTGAGATAACACACACTGTGATCAGTGCCATCAGGAGACAATTGTTTAAATTCTCTCTTAAAGGAAAATAAATGCCTTACACCCTTACACCCACAGTAAATATTCTGCTTAAAGATGGAATTATTCTGCAGATAAAGTGCTGCAACACATAGCAGCCAAAGAAAACCACATCACTGCCTTCCCCAGGAGCTGGGCTGTCATGAACAGCCTGGGTAACGTGGTGCTTCCAGTGACAGGAGGCACAAACCCAGAAGCAGCAGCAGAAGTGGCACAGGGCTCAGCAGGGCACCAGCATGTCCTGGAGCCCAGCTCTGCCTCACACACACTCCTCACCCCCAGGGCAGGACAGACACCTCCCAGGTACCTCCTGGTGCCTTTCCAGACAAGTCAGCACAACACATTCTGGCCACCTCCTTCACTGGCAGCTTAGCTAAATTAACTTTTAGTTTAAGTGGCTGTAAATTACCCAGAACCGAGTGGGTTCCTAAGAAACAATTTTCAGACGAGGATAATTTGAGGCTTTCTAAAATAAGCTAACTTAACAGGATTCCAAATGCTTATACATTGCTTCACCGGGAAAAAAATAGCTGCCAAACTGCCCTGCCTGGTCAGCTGCTGACACAGCTTCAGGAGAGATCATCACACAGGGGTTATATTGCTGTGGTGCCTTTTGCATCTGAGCTCCAGCTTACAAGGGCAAGTCAGGAAACACAAGAAAAGGTGTGAAGTAGAGGGTCATTACACCTTTTTTGGGGGAAGATGTGACAAAAGCCAAGTCATTCCAAGGTATATCCCCTCTGGCAAAGCTACTCTGTGCTCCTAACTGGAAGCTTCTCCCCTCCCAGGTATTCATTCAGTGAATAAAAGAACTTCTAAAACAAGGGATTCCAAACTGTCTCACATTTCTTCTGGCGACAAAACCTAGGAGTGAAAAAATACATATATTTGACAAACAGCATTTCTGCCTGGTGCAACCCCCAAGCCGGGTCACTGCCTCCTGTCAAGCTGTTTGTGCTGCCTTCTGGTGAGCCAAGGAATGAAACAACCAGCTCCTCACATTATTTTTCAGCAGAAGGAATTTCCCAGCCTGGTTTTGCTGTACAACACCACGGAGTTACTGTACCTGAGGAAAGGATCCAAGGATAAATGCTACTCACAGAGCACCAACGCTCAGCCTACAGCTGTCCTGTTTACTGTCCCACCATTCCCCTGCTCCAGGTGTGCCTGTAGCCCAGACTGCCCTTTAATATTCCTGAAATAATCTGGGCTAAAAGCAGATTTTCCAAACAAGAGAGGGCAGAGGATCCACGGAGGGATGTGTAAACCTGACTGCTGAAAAGAAATGGACTGTCATCCACAAAGGATTGTCATAACCCAGGGGACAGGAAGGAACAGCCTGAGCAACAGCTTCTCCAACAGGCTTTGCTGTCCAAAGGAAAAAGCACTTTGTCATTTTAATTATCTCCTGACTGCATCAGGGCACTCCTGACTTCTGCAAAGATAAACCTCTGAAAGGTGCAGACAGCACTGCCCACAACTACAGGCAGGAATAAGCCACACATTTCTCTCACTGTTTTGCAGAGGAATGACCAAAGCTAGGGGAATGTGACAAGTGTGGCACAGCTCAATATCCAGGGGATGCCCTACAGCAGCCATTCCCCAAAGCTGTTACACTGGTCATATGTGACACTTCCAAGAGATTACAGCCACAGGAGAAACACAGAAACAAGTATGGGAATAATCATGAGATTATTAATCATAAAGCATGAGAATAATCATAAAATACCCCAGGGAGACTACATTCATACACTTAAAAAAAAATTCCAAAATTCTCTTGTCTATGAAACACATATTCAAGAATGTTTATTATTGGGAGATTTGTAGCAACTCCCTTTTTCAGAATATAAGCAATATTCTGACATTCTCCCATATCCCATGAGAAAAACTAACTGCAGAGAGCAAAAGAAAAAGCTCAAGAAACTCAGTGACCACAGCCCCCACTGGAAGGGAGAAAATCATGTGTGACACCTTCTGTCCAGTTAGGAATGGCATCACATCTCCATTCTTTTTGCTGTCCACCAGAATCTTTTTATGAAGGGGAAGATAAGGTAACCACTGTTGGTATCTCAGTAAAAATGCAAACAGTCAACACTATTTTTGAGGGAATTTTGGTGGAGGGAGAATACTGAACTTTCTGACAGTTGCCATAAATGCAGCTGTGGAATCATCAGAGGTAAAATACTGTCCAAAAATCACGTGCACCATTCTGCTCTGCCCTGACTGGATCCACAATATCTGGGCCCTCTCTGCTCACACAAGGACTTTACATCCCTTCACTCTTTTCCACCGTGACACCAGGTCCTGCATGTCCAGGCTGGTGACAAAGGAGAGGATTAATGTGAGACCCAGCCAAGCTCCTCACCCACCAGCACCCCAGAGCCCAGTCACAGAGCCCAGGGTTACACAGAGGGCACAGCAGGAAGCACAGGCAGTGAATGCCACCAGTGCCACCTGCCAGGGCAGTTGGAGCATCTCAAACTGGGCTTGTTCTGACACAATGATCAGTCTGCCTGCCCCTGCCGTGGAGCTGCAGATCTCCAAGTCAGGCCAGAGGTCAGAGTTATCCCCAGACACCCCTGGCTGCTGGAGCTGGTTGTATAAACAAAGGGTTTTCACGAGTGTTAGACCTTCAATCTCACTCACTCCAGCCACGAAAAAGCTGCTAACTCACATTCAGAGGTTGCACTGTGTGTTTGCCAACAGTGTCAGAATGTGTATGCTTAAATTACACAACCTCCTCTCCATTCATCCATCAGCTGTTTGAGCCTCCTTAACACAAAGCAGTTCTTCTAAATAAAATCTTAAGTCTGGTTTAGTCTTTAATTTCAAGCATTCTGAGTAGACAAGTCACACACGGTGAGAGTTAGATCCTTTTCCTGATACTTACAAATAAACATAATCTCCTCGCTGCCATCTTCAGCCATTTTTTTAAACCTGCCCAAATACAAAAGATGAAGTTAGTTCTGAATTGACTTTTATTTTCTGTATCATATAAACATCCCTTTGTGAAGTAATGATGCTGACTGACCCCGAGCCCATCCAAACACATTAATGTCCCTGCAGGAGTACCAGTGGAAAATGAAATAAAATAAAGTTGTTAAAAAGCCCCACAGACTGCTGTGTCATTACATGTGTTGCAGACATCACTAGCAAGGAAGCCTCGATGTCTGTGAGTTCTCAGCTATTTCTCTGTGAGAAAATGCTGTCTCCTGCTGGGCCCCATCTCTGACAAACTTCCAGCCACTCCTGCATCCCCTGCTAAAAAGCTCCTGTGGAGCATCAGGGCCGGAGGATAATCCAGGTCAGCAGCACCCATTGCAGGAAGAAGGCCCAGTGCAACATTTTATTCAACTGTAGCTTAAAAAAAGTATCTCTGAAAGGCAGATTAGTTATTTAATAAACACAGTAATCATAAAAACCTAAAAACTGCAGATACAGTCACAGATCTCTTCCAGAGGCAAAGGTATATTGTGGTACTGAGCATCAGAAAACCTGGGGAAATAAAATCCTGCCTCTGTCACTGGCCTTCCACGAAATGGTAACTGACCAATTTGATTCCACAGTTAAATAAGGTTAATCTATATTCACTTCATTAGTGTCAGTCTATATTAAAAACTGGCATGAACACTATTGCCCCTCAACAATTAAATTATGGTTGGGGAAAAGTCTGATTATGTATGGCTAAACCCACAACACGAGCAGGACCTAGAAGAGTTTTCCCCTTTTCTACCAAAAGAAACCACTTTACTCCTTAAATAAGCAATTTTCCCAATGCCCCAGAAGAGAGGCAAAGCAACACAAAGATCATGACCCAAGTCTGAGAGAGGTGAGGCTGCACACCAGCAAGAGTATTGGCCAAGAAAAGGAGAGGAAGGAGTAAAAGCTTGAATCTGTGAGAGTGAGAGGAAACATGACACACCAAACTCGCAGAGCCCTGTTTGAAAACAGATAAAAACATTTGCTACTGCAGCAACAAAAGCCAAGCCAGAAATGTGGGAGCACAGCCACTACTCAGGATCAGGACTCTTCAAGCACTGCCCTCCCCAGTTCCACCTGTCTGCAGCAGGATCCCCCCCTAACACTCACTGCTGTAAGGGCCAAACACTCCCCATCTGTGGCACAAGTTTTTGGGGGTTGCAGCTTTTGGGGACTGAGCTCAAGTAACAGAAGAAACATTTATACAAAAGCCCAATGCTGAGCACAAACAGCAATTCAGGAAATTTCCCCACAAGCTCTTATCCTGAAAGCAAGGTGAACGATGCAACAGGTATTGAGGGGAGTCCAAGCACAATGCTGCAAAACAAGTGGTGTTGATGTCAAAAATGGCTTGGTTTGCTTTTTAACCAACACTTTTTTGGGGATGCTTTGCACTATTTCAGGAGGGGTACGCCCAGCTGTTTCTAGGTAAGTTTGTGTGACAAGATTTTAATCCTAAATGTGGCTGAATTAACAAATAATGGCCTTGGCCAATGGTTCAGGGGTGCAGTGCAGCCAAAGGTATTCACCCTCCAGGACGCTGCAGTGTGGCATCCTTGGCAAACAGCAGACTGGGGACAAGTGACATTATACAGCTCCAAGAAGTCGTTCCAGGGCCCTCCAGATGAGAACAGCAACAAAGGGGCGGGGAAACCATCAGCGTTGCTCAAGGTGATGGGGAGGAGGCGTGAAGGGCCCTCACAGGTTCTGCATCAGCGCAGTTCCCGTCCCTGCAGCAAGGACTTCCCGTGTTCTCCGTGTCCCCACATCACTCCTCGCTCCCAAACAAACAAACAAACAAACAAACACGGGCTCCTGCTTTACAATTCTGATTTACACGCCCCTCACCCATGCGCTGTGAAACTCCTCCTCCCCTGAGCTCAGCTCTATTTCCCAGGAGTTTTTTTGAAATAAACCACACGACCGCCACCCCGCTCCAGCTGGTAAACAGAGTCACGATGTGCCACTTGCATGATGGCACTCAACACAGCCTTCAGAATTGTTTCTTTGCCCTCATCTGTGTTTCTACGTGCCACATCTGATTTTCTTTTTTTTTCCTTTCAAACATTTGTAACAGAAAAATACTCCATGAAGTCACTCATCCCACTGCTCCTAATTCTGTTCTTGTCCTGCAGGGATAATCAAAGCTTCTGGGAGTTTCAGGGGTTTTTTTTTTACATAAAACAGAGAGCAATCATTAGCAGTCAATAATCAGAAGAAAAGCCACACAGAGGAAATTAGATCAGGTACAAAGCCTAATTCTGATGGCAGTAAAAGAGGAGAAAACCGCATTTTTTTGGCTTGTATAATTAGATGAGTGATTTTATGTCTGAGAGTAGAGCCACACAGCTATGTACAAAAAATTCAAGCTTTTTGTGCCTCTGAGCACATCTGGAACTTGTGGGAACCTAAATGAAGACACGGAGGGGCTGCAGCATCACAGGTACCTGCCTGCAGCCCATGATGTGCAAAGATACTGTCAGGGAACCACCTGAGCTGTAAAAATTTAAGAACGGATGTAAACATCACACTTTCCCCTTATAAACTGCTGAAGAAAAGAGACCAGGCTCAAGTGCTAAGCTGAGCCATTTTGATCTTGCTAATAGATTAAAAAAAAAAAAAAAAAAAAAAAAAGTAGGTCAGAAAAATTAACAGAATGCCTGAAAATCTGTGTTTTAATTTAATGATCAACAAGGTAGAATTAAAGTTACCCCTTCTTCAGTCTGAGAATGGGCTTCTCTGAGTGTGGATAACTTGAGAACGCAAGCAGATGGGTGCTGCACATACGTATGTGGAAGGATGCATTTAAAAACGCAGTTTTCCTCATGGTGTAGTAAAAAACTTGTTCATGCTACCGCTCAAAGGAACTGCAGAACAAACTATCGTGAGGCCTTGTATTTCTTAAAAAAATTAAGAGCCATTCTATCAATTATTGTCGATGAGGGAGACGATTTCTAGGCCAGTCAGGGGGGCATGGAATAACACAGCAGCTGGCGGGGTCCGTGCCACCTGCCCTTCCCAGCACCTCCCGCGACCGCGTGAATAAACTACAGGCAAAGTTTAATGGCCCTGAGCAGAAAACGAGCCGTGCTGCAGGAAATTTCACGTGTGTGCGAAAAAGCCCCGCAGACCGCGGCTCTCCTCCCTTTTGTCTCCTCGGGCTCCCACCGCACCCTCCCCCGGGGCAGCGGCCGGGACAGGGCGGCATCCCCACACCTTCCCTCCT